>CAIGRB010011138.1:31972-63611 GCA_903798255.1 Fraxinus quadrangulata
ACCAATCGCATCATTTGCATCTCCTCTTTCTTCTGTCTGATTTCATTCTAATTTAATATTTTGATTTCGGAAAGTAACTAATATTCTTTTGATTTCATGCAAGGTTGAAATATATGCAAATCGATTGAATTCGTCGACGTGTATTCAACTTCAATAATTATTATTTGTCTTCTCAAATTCCATTTTGATAAGTCAAATTCTATTTCGATTTCATAAGCATAAAAAGGTACGTGTTGATTTGAATATAATATGTACATTATCGGTGTAATATCTCCAACAGCATTATCCTTACTGGCCATAGTAGACAATTGTTGTGGCCTCTAATATCAATTTCTAATGATTTTGCTATAGTAATGTTCTTTCACATTGAATTTGTTTTATGTTGATCATTATTTGGTTTTCTTAGAACAGCCCTAACGTTGTCCCTTTCGCTCTCCATTTTCCTATCATTTTTCCTTTCCCTTTCACTTTCCATCGAAGAGCAGCTCCCAATTAATACACTTTGTTGAGCTCCAAAGCGTAACTCTTTTTCCTCTATATTAACAACAAAATTCATGTTATGTCTTCAACAAGTCTTGAATTCTCATATGGACACTGTGATTTTTATGATTTGTTCGATTCAGTATGTAATTTTTTTTATTTCTTATTTTTTTCTAATTGCAGGGAACCCATTGTGTAATTGTTGTGTTGTGTTACATCGGTAGGTGCAATTTTTTTCTTTTAGCTATAATAATAGAATCTTGTTTATAAAGCCATCCATTTATGATGTGAAAAGTTTTATTTACATTCAGACAAACAAGTGATATAACATTAATAAGATTTATATTTTTATCTCCATTTTCTACATTTAAGTACTCATTCTTTAGATTGCATTATTTCGTGCTTTAAAAGTTTTTTCTACTAATATACAATTTATTCTCCTTTGAATATATGAATACAGGCACATAATTTTTTTTCCACTATACACCAAAGCCAAATGGTGGCTCACTACAATAAAAATAACATTTTACAACATTCAAAAAAATTGTCGAAGACCTTTTACAACGTTTGGTTGTATATTGCAAATCTTAATGTTGTCGTAGAGTAGAAGGATACGACAACGTTTTTTTAGCGTTGCCAAAGACCTTTTACGACGTTTTTTAAATGTTGCTAATAACATTTTTGCAATATTTTTTGAATGTTGCTAATACCATTTTTGCAACATTTATAAATATTTTTTGAATGTTGCTAATATCATTTTTGCAACATTTTATAAATGTTGCTAAAAACCTTTTTACAACGTTTTTCAAATGTTGCCTATACTTATATCCTTATTTTTTGCAACATTTTTCCATCGTTGCCATTAATGTTTTAGCAACATTCATTGAACGTTGCCATTTCCTACCTTTTTTAAAAAAACGAAAAACTACTACATATATTGTTATATTTAATTATATTATTTTAAATATATCAAACTCATTTCACAATATTTTTAAAATTTATTTATGCAATAACAATAAATAATAAATTTGTCATCACAAATCATTTTCTTACTATTCTCTTAGAAAAAATAAAATTAATTGTATAAAAAAAGACAACTTAAAACTGCAGTTTATGTACAGATTAAATTAACAAAATTTCTTCCTACCCTACCTCTGTGTGTCATAAATCACCTTGAAACTTGCAGGCATTACACCTTCTCCAAGTGTAAAATTATCAATTCTCTTCTCCCAGCCTTAGAGGTGGAGGGTCTTTAACAGGAAAATTTTCACAATTTCTACATCTGCATTGTTTCATCGGACACGCCAATCCACAGGGAACGAGTCTCTCATAAAAACCTGCCCATAGAAAGTTGAAGGTGTCAAAATTGCAGGAGCAAATGATAAACAATTTTTCTAATTGCCTTCATCTTGAATTGCTAATCATATAAATTAATAAGAGATCAACTAAGAAGAAGTTGTCTCTCGCGGTTCTATAAAATTAAAAGAAATATGATATTGTCAACTAAACAGAGCAACTCATCAATTTTTAAATGATCAAAGAACCAAAGTCTTGAGTTAGTAAATAGTTAAAGACCACCAGAGAAAAACAAAAAAGTTGAGGATCTATCCTCAATCATTCTATTTATGTATTAAGCAATTATAAATCACACGAGTGCATTTCAAAGTTCAGAGCATGTCACATATAATTCAGTGCTTAAGCTACAAAGGAAAATCAATTTTCAAATACTTAATCCACATAAAAGATACTTCTAAGCTCATTATTGGACTGCTGATAATTGAGTTGTGATATATAAATTATTCACATCACTTCCTACCACTAAAAGGACTCAACAGCAAGTAGGGGTAACTTCAACTATAGGAATGATATCTGTGCAGTATACTTTTCATCTTCTCCAACTATAGGAAAAATGAGTTTTAGAAAATAAGGGCCAAACACGGGCTAAATATATTCCATATTGATTTTACTAAAAAGATAGTAAAAAAGAATAGAAAATCAACCTCCGTTTAGAAAACAAGAAATGGAGAAGTAAGAAATTGGAAGAGCATAAAGATGATGTAGAATAGAGAAATTATGAGAGAATTATCAAACTCGAAAGAGAGAAAGAAAATTAGAAAAATTCTTACTACTTGTTTCTGTGTCTCCTGGCTCTTCAACGGGAAATTCTGACTCCTTAATTCCACAACCTGCCGTTCTAAGAGATATCAACACAGGTAGAAGGCTTAAGCTAACAGAGAATGTGAGGTCAAATGCAAGAGGATGATCCTCCTTCAAATTGATTTCCTGTAAAAATCAAGTCATATAGCAATCAGCTATTAGTAGCCAAGATCAAGTGTTTGAACTTAATTTTCTTGCAATCTTCTATCAAATAAGCTGTATTTTGAAGATATTAACCTTTTGTGAATACATAGAATGAATTAGAGACCGAGAAGAAAACACTTTCTCGCTTTCCCTTAGATCGAAAAATTGTACAACTCCCATAGAAGTGGCTGGTGAAGGTCTAGCTGAAATGGTCTGCGCATAGAGCACATAAAAAGTCGGTTAACATTATAAAGCATCCAGTGATTATGCTTATCATACTTGAAGAGAGAGTAGCACATATAACCGAAAGTATATAGTGAGCTTCTCTTTTAAGTTCTATCTGCTTCGCCTAGCATTATCATGACAAGAGAAAAAGATGATGGCCTGTAACATTAATTTCTTCCATATCCATTTTAAAAGAATGTAGTAGATGTACTTAGTGTAGCAAATTGGTTTTCTTTATTGACTTCAAATGTATCACGACAAAAAACTCCTTGAACCATGTTCGAACACCGAAAAATTGGAATAGTTTGTGCAAAATATTGTGCTGTGATATATAAATTATTCACATCACTAAACCCACAAGAAAGAATAGAAGTGGGTTTGAGGGCAATTTGTGCAAAGATCTATATCAAAACCCACAAGAAAGAATAGAACCCGATAAATATATATACGAACATTAAAAATCACATAACATAAAAATTCGAAATATTGAAGTGGGTTTGAGGGCAATGTGGTTCAGATCTGGGATTTTCATAACTGTAAAATGAAGGGCTCCCTTCAAGCTAAGATCCCTCAGCTAACTCATTTCCAGAATACCAACAAAATTCAAAGAGAGATCCAGCTCTAGAATGGTAAAACCCACCAGAAAGACATCAATATAAGGATAGAAATAGAAATTAAAAAAAGGGAGAAGAAACCACACGAAATAATGAAAAATTAAACTCACAACCTGGTGGGGGTGTGGAGCGGCAGAAGGAGCGAGGCCGGCATACACTATTGGTGGTAGAGGTGTATTCCGGAGTTCTCTTCTTGTTCTCCTCTCAAACACAGAATAAACGAGGGAATGGAACCGCGATTGGAACGAAGAAATGAGATTTAGGGTAATATACGTGCCATTGTAATTGAGATTTTTAGCAAAGTTCAAAAAAGTTGCAAAAGTAAGACTTTGCGCAACGATTAAAAAGTTGAAAAAGATTTTTGGCAATGTTCGAAAACGTTGCAAAAGTTAGTTTATTCACAATGTTTGAAAAACGTTGTAAAATGTTATATATTAAGAGTTTCAGCAACATATGTTGAACGTTGCTATATAATTATATTTTAAAAACGGTCAACAAACGTTGCAAAAAATAAAACTTTTCGCAACATTCGAAAAACGTTACAAAAAGTAACATTAGCAACATATATTTAAAAAATATTGCCAAAACTCAATTACATTAACTTATTGCAACATTCATTTGTAAAAATGTTGCAATAGACCCATTTAGTAACATTAATTCCTTTTAAGTGTTGTAAAAGAGTATTTTTGTTGTAGTGGCTCTTCTCTCCATTCAAATACATGAACTGCTCTCTTGAAGAGTAGAAGTTACATGATGTTTCAAAGCATGTGTGGATTAGTCTTCTTGGCACGTTAGCTACATATTGACTTTGAAAATGAATGTCCTATTTCTATTTATAAATACACACCAATTAATATTTACGAGATTCTTTAGCATGTCATTGTACTTTAAACATGATGACCATTGAAGAACCATAATTGGCATCTAGGTTCAACATTAAATAAACGTGACGCAGCACTACAACTTATTAAACTTGGATCACGCCAGTGTAAATATGCACAATTGCATTCCTATGAATGTTTAGCTTGCCTACAATTCTCATAAAATACTATGATTGGCTAATAGATGGTCATAATATAACGTAAACATTGCTTGCAATTTACTGGCCTTCAAATTGATATTATGTGATTTGATAGTTTTCCTATTAGCTAGGTCCCTGGATGAAATGGGTGTGATAAAATTGGATATTGCAACACTTTTACATATAATTTTACCAGTGCACTCGTTATCAGTGAAATATGTTCCTAGCTGTAGTTGCACTTTGATTTGTATGCTTTTCAGTCTTTAGAGTTCTAAACACTCTCAGGTTGAAATACATAGGGTTAAATAACTTTAGCAATTGCCTTTTTTATGTAGTTGATATGTTGAAACCACAGCTACTCATATGGTTATGTTGCTAAATTTTTAAATGCTCCTAACCAGAACATTTTTAAATATAGAATGTCATCACTTATGGTTGTTTGGGTTTTCAAGGTAGCCTTATAAGATCTTTTCAGCTATCCTATTTCTTGATGCAAATGCCACTGTTTGTGAAAATAGAATTTATTCAGCAAGTTTATAGATCTCTTACTAGATGTTACAACTTGCTATTAGGTTCCCACGTGGTCCAGCCGGCCCTAGGGTAAATTTCGAGGCCCGCTACTCATTCGAGGTGGGATTCCGAGGCCCTAGGGTAGTAACGAGGCCAATGCTGTTGTGAAGTTCGAGGCCCGTCATTAATCTGAGGTGGACATGCCTTTGAGACCCAATGATGTTTCGAAGTTAGAGATCCTTTTGGAATGATTGATGTGACCTTTGTAAAAAGTATGTATGTATCTTGTCTTGTCAATGTAAGAGCATTTAATATTCTAATAGGTTAGGAAAGTCAATTGGATGGCTATGAATTGACGCCTCGATCGAGAAGATGAGACCACGTGTAATTTGATCCATGGGTCACCGTTCCATTTGTAACACTATAAATACCCCAATCATGTAACAATTGAGGACAAATGCGAATTTATATACAATGAACAATACTATTTGCTCCCTGAACATATTTTCTACTACAAATCTTGCTCTTTACAATTGTTGATTATTGTGCAATCATATCCCGTTACCCCACCGAAACCCGACGGAAACGTCTCGTGTCGTCGAACTTCTCCCACATCCAATTTCTGAGCGATCTTGACTGTTGATCGACATTTAAGTATTGGATTTGGCTTGCGCATGCACGAGTGGTCCGGCATCTGTTGGCAGTATTTTTTGAGGTCAACAGATTGACACCGTCTATGAAAAAACACACTATAACCACGAGCAACCCCGTGGAAAAAGCATTCTGAAAAAATAATTTGGGTATTCTCCTTGAAAAATGATTTGTTTTTTAAAAAGAACAAGAGGAAGCCCCCAGAGTTGGAAAATATTTGAGTTCTAGGCTGGAAAAGAGATGAGCTCAAAATGTGACGTCCTTCCCAGGTTTGTGAGGGAAAGCGATGATGAAGTTCTAGCCACGGTCGCCCCTGCGGGTCGACATCTACCTCACCACCATCACATGCAAGGTGGGATGAGGATGGCAGCCCAACTCACTAGGTGAATACCCACCATGGCAGCCAATATGAGGAGCATTACCAACCAAAATTTGGCGATGCAAGAGCTATCAAGGCAAATGCAAAGCCATGCCCATCCAATCCCTCCTTATGCAGCCCAGGCGTCGACAACATGAAATTTCGGTGCCTAGGAATAGGCCTCGGTCCCCACCTCCTGTAACATTGCAACCGGAGGAAAGGCAAGAATATCCCCCCCGTGTTGCCCCGCCCAGAGATAGGCGTCAAAGGAGAGGTTGAGAACCAAGGACTTTCCTTGAAAAGAGGAAGCCACTGAAGAAGTGGATGACCCCCTGAAAATGGGAGGCCATTGCAGAAGTGGATGACCCCTGAAAAGGGGAGGTCGCTAAAGAAGCAGATGGCCCCCTGAAAATGAAAGGCCACTGATGAAGTGGTTTAATAAGATGATCCTCTGAAAATGGGAGGCCGCTGAAGAAGTGGATGACCCCATGAAAACTTCAGCACTTGAGCATGGGGGCCTCATTCTTGCCTAAGTTTCAGCACTTTAGCATGGGAGCCTCATTCTTGCCTAAGTTTCAGCACTTCACCATGTAAGGACCTCACCTTTGAATAAAGGAAGAGGCAGTATTTTTCGGAGACATCGTTCCTTGAATAAAGGAAGAGATAGTATTTTTATAAGTTCTCGTTCTTTGAAAAAGGAAGAGGCAAATCGTCAGATGCTTACTCCTGGCCTCGCGAGATGGTTATTCCAAACATCTCACTATCGTTGAGCCTAACTATAAGACCTCATCTATCCAGACCAACTTATAAGACTCCGATAGTTCGAGAGCTATTCGCGGGATGTCTAATCCCCGCCTCACCAGATGTTTACTCATGGCCTCGCGAGATGGTTATTTCTCGCCTCTCACTATCATTGAGCCTAGCTGTAAGACCTCGTTTATCCGAGGTTCGCTTATAAGACTCCGATAGTTCGAGAGATATTCGCGGGATGTCTATTCCCCGCCTCGCTAGATGCTTACTCGTGGCCTCGCCGATGGCTATTCCTCACCTCTCACTATCATTGAGCCTAGGTGTAAGACCTCGTCTATATGAGGCCACGTACAAAGATCCTGAATTTATTATAGATATCCTTTTGGAATGATTGATGTGACCTTTGTAAAAAGTATGTCAGTGTCTTGTCTTGTCAATGTAAGAGCATTTAATATTTTGATAGGCTAAGAAAATCAATTGGATGGCTAGGACTTGACGCCTCGATCGAAGAGATGAGACCACGTGTAATTTGATCCACGAGTCACCGTTCCATTTGTAATACTATAAATACCCTCACCATGTAACAATTGAGGACGATTGCGATTTATATACAATGAACAATACTATTTGCTCCCTGAACATACTTTCTACTACAAATCTTGCACTTTACGATTGTTGATTATTGTGTAATCGTATCCCGTTACCCTGTCGGAACCCGAATGGAAATGTCTCATATCGTCGAGTTTCTCCCACGTCCAATTCGGAGCGATCTTGACTATTGATCGGCATTTACGTGCTGGATCTGGCTTGCGCATGCATGAGTGATCCGGCATCTATTGGCAACATTTTTTGAGGTCAACACTAGAAATTCTAGGGTGTTGGTAATTTCACTTTCTAGAGTATTTTAATGACTGTTTTCTTTTTTTACGAGCACTTGGTTTTGAGAGAATGTTGGACCTCCTAGAGGTATGAGAAGACACGAGAGAGACTCCAACCATACATTGGATGGAGATGTTAGATTTAGTCATCGAACCACAGTAGATGCTATTGATCACCTCGCCAAAATAGTGATAGTGACAACGATAAAGGCAATAGTCGTACATCAATGGCTAGCCGTCTACGTCGTAAATGTAAAATTATTTTTAGGGCCTCTTCTACAAAACCTTTCAGTACATTTTCCTGTTTACTTTTTGCGTTTTTCACTATAAGTGTCTGAATACATAGACAGAAATCATCAAAAGCTCTTCATTCCATTCTTCCTAGTTATTACTCTTCAGAAGGTTAAAAGAGAAGTAAAATAAAAGGACAAATTACTATACAAAAACGCCTTCAATTAATTTGTTTACTAACATTTAAGGCTGTGCGTTTCTTATTAGGACAAATTGATAAATACCGATGTAAAAGCTAACAAACACAATTTTTTAAAGGTACAATCATGATAATCCTATATTTGGAGGTTGTCAATCATACATTGTGGATAATGTGTTCAATTACAATCCTAACAAATATGCAAAGATGGAAACAGTATTAAAGAATATGACGGTATGCTTCCCTACTTGCAATATACTAAAAAATACAATTATTGATTTTTTATTACATCAATATTTGTACTTGTGAAATCAATATTGTAATTTCTATACATCGTCTACTGTTTACAGTCACGAAACGTACAAGAAATAAATGGGGAGTTAATGTAAGGTTTCATTTTGACTTTTCATTTCGATTATATCACATTAATTATTTTTTCCATGCTTTTAAATTTTATTTGGTGGCTCATATGTTTAACTCAACAAATATGGAGCTCCATATATTTTTCGACTCTCACATTGCATTTATATCTTGATCAATTTTTTCAAGAAATTCTGTGTCCAACATATGTGCTATACAATGCTCTATAATTGTTCATTTCACACCCAACCCCAACTTTGTACCTCGTGTCCTCGTTCAATTGAAGTTACAAAAATCAACTATTAGAATTTCATGTTATAAAGTAGCGGGAAAAAGGAAAAGAGAATGGAGGGAAGTCAATAGACTTTTGTGTATTTTATTGAGAACAAAAGTCACATATTTATAAAGAAAAATTAGGAATACAATTGTAATAATTTCTAGGGCTGTAAGGATACAATTGTCTTTCACTAATAAATTTATCATTTATAACACTCCTCCTTAAATGACACATTACAAAATATATGTTTCATTAAAACTTTGTCCAGAAAATTCAATGAAATAAAACTTGATTGAAGAAAAAAGAGTAAGGTGTTCCCCCTCATTTCAATTTTTATATCAATTCATCTTTATCTTGTACGTTAATATCTTCAATGTTTCAACTTTGGTGAAGTGTGTCTCATATTTTCTTATATAACCTTCAAATAACAATGTCTTTATACAAAATATTTATCAACCTTTGATAATTATAGTAATATGATGATTTGAAAAACAGCTCATGTTGATCTCTTCATAAGTATTATATATAAAAGTATTATTTTGAGGATAAATGCCATGTCATGTATGTTATGGACTTTCATTACATAAAGAATATGCCTCGTTAAAACATTATTAGAAAAAACTATGTGGAAAATATTCTAATGAAGGAAAGAGAGTACATTTATTCTTTTAAATACGCTACAAAAATTGTCTCTTTAAAATCTTGTCAGAAAAATTCAATTAGACAAAACATTGGTTAAGGAAAAAAGAGTAAAACGCGTATTTACTCCCTTTCATGATAATATGACTTGAGTTATGTTTCAGACACATTAAATCTTTCAAAGATAGTATTAAATCTATATAAGATAATTACATTTATTATATGCATATCAGATTTTAGGCATTGTGAGACTAATAAGGTAGAGACTTGTGTTTACATACATCACATAATAATTTATATATTTATAGAAGCCTTCGCGAAATTCATTATATAAAGAGTCGTATATTTCATATTACGATTTTACTTTTTCCATTTTCATTTCGTATTAGTATACACTTTTAGGTATTCGAACTGTAAATCCAGAAACTTCAGGTTTCTTTAGCAAATTCAATTTTGCTAGGATTTCATCCTATTATTTGGCTAATTATTTATTCAATCGATATGCTTTGATGAATTTAGTTAGATTCCTCGCTATTCATAATATGATGCATTATATTATGTACAAAAGTGTTGTTGATAATTTTTTTCTTTTTCGATTCTATTCTTTTACATAACGACATAACCTATAGATATATCCCAATTTTTAACATATCAGGCACCTTAACCTCTTCTAAGGTTTTATAATTTGTTATGTCTAAATACTTATCAAGAGTATACGTCTTCTTAATGGGACCATTTTTGTTAATTGCTTCATTTTCGTTTGGAAATTTTTTGTATTAGAAATGAATATCAACACGCTTCAAACGTGCGATCAAATATCATATTAACTAATTGTCCTCTAAAACATTAATTTGAGTTGGAGCATTTAAAGTTAGTGTGAGAGATATTGTTAATCTCTTTGGTTAGTAAATGTATCTAAGGCCATGTTTGAGCCTCATTTTTTTTTTTTTTCCAAAAAATGCATTTTGGAATAGTGATTTGACGGAGAATGTGTGATTAAAAATAAGGAAAAGTTTTTGGTTTGTGTGTAATATTATTTTATTGAAAAATATATGGTTGAAAATAAGAGAGAAAAACGTATTTTTGAAATAATTGGTACCAAACAAGTGCTAAATAAATTATCTTTCGAACTTTTAGTTCCAAATATTTTTTGCGAGAATTTAAATAATAATAAATTTATATGTTATTTTTAGCTTCCTAGTTCCTCTCCCTAATGTGAAGAAAATTGTGCTATCAAATTGACAATCAACAAACTGCATTATAAAATATCAGTCATTTGGAATAAAAGTTTAAACTACGCATTTATTCATATCATTCCTTACTGCTCATCTCAGTGCAATGTGATAGATTTTATATATATATATATTGCACTATCTGCACTATCAAATAATTAGATAAAGAAATCAAGCTTTGACCATAAGTCAATTATAATAGGAAGAACTTGATGTTGGTATGTTATATAATAATATTCCCTAAATAGAAATAGGAAGTACTTTATTCTCAATTACATTAATTGATATGTTTAACAAGCAATAGTGTTAAACCATTTATAAACACTTCACATAACACTTGAGATTTATGATCACTAGTATTAACAAGACATGCCGTCTTGATTGTACAATCTGAAAATTATACTTATAATTTGAGCAGTAATTTCGCAAATTTCAGATTACGAATACCATGCAATCATTTAATATTTGTATCAAATTTATTAGATACTAATTATATCTAGATGGTCAACGTGGAGGGTCAGGGGCTCCATATATCTCATTTATTAATATACGGAAATATAGAGAATTCAAAAAAAGACATACCGTCTTAATTGTATAATCTGAAAATTAAGCTCATAATTTGAGGAGCACTTTCGCAAATATCAGTCTACGAACACTATTCAATCATTTAATATTTGTATCAAATCTATTAGATACAAATAGTATATAGATTGTCAACATAGGAGGTGATGGGATCTCATATATCACCCTAATTAATTTTTCAAAAATATATGAATTTAATTTCAACTTTAACTAGTGATGATTAATGACCAACTCAATAAAAAGAACAAGCTTCAATAGAAAATTGAAGTTGATAGTTTTTCAAATCATCGTTTCGCATCATTGTTGATCATGTGATGGTCCAACTAATTATGTCAAAGTATAAAACTTTTTTAATCAACGAACTTCGGATTAGTGATAATATTTGATCGTCTCAACGTAATATCCATTGCAAATAATATCTTTAAAATTAAGCAAATTTCTTTTGAATTTATTAGAATAGTCCATCGTCAATATATAATTTTGTATTATTTGAAAAAATAATACAAGCCCTTTTAAGCTTTCAATAATATTTGATGCACCTGATATTGTATAAACATTATTTTCTGCTAATATTAATTACAAGAAGTACTTTTTATCTTGAAATTTGTGTGCATAGTTGCACTCTTTACTAAACAAATATCTTGATAATCCATCTTAAATTTTATTAGCATTTCAAGATTTATACTTTTTGGAAGCAAAAATATATTGTTCTTCTAGAATATTGAAACGCGTAATGTTATGATCTTCCAAAATGATAAATTAATATTTTCCTTGAATATTTAATAAAATAGAAAATCATTTTTCTTTAAAAATTGCAACCCAGTATTGAGTAATTTAGCCACTGTTTGATGAGGACTAAAATCGAATTTTTAGTAAATTTTGATAGAAGTTGATGAAATATTTGATTGAAAAGTTGTGGGACCCATAAAATATATTGTTGAAATGAATTGTTGACTTTAACTTAAATTAAAATCTAAATTTTAATCAGTACAAAACATGGACTTAATGTGTTTCTTCATGAACACAACATGATATATATTCTTCCGATGTGTGCTACATCGAGAACACGTTATATTTTATTATTGATTTTTCAAGAGCAATAGGCCAATATTTTTCTATAATATTGAAATCGTAGTGTCATGATCTTCATGAGCAATAATATATTATTATTAAAAATATAAATTATGCAATAATATACTCTTTTGGAACATAAACACAATTTATGTTAGACTTTATTTAATTATGCTCTTCGAGAGAATATAAAATATAACTTAATAATGTGTTACTTCAAGAGCAAATGTATTTTATAATAGACAGATATACAAGTATTAAACTATACTAGTATTAAAAAGGACATAAACGAGATAATTTATCGAACGATGAGAAAAAATATAAAATTAACTAGAAGAAAAAATGAAACATTAATTAAAAGATAGTATTATGAACTAGAGAGGGAAAGATGAGAATAAAGAGAAATCTATAAATTTGTGTGTGTTTTATTGAGAACAAAAACATTACATTTATATGGAATAATTATGAATACAAATGTAATAATTTCTAAAACTATAAGGATACAATTGTCATTCATTAATAATCTTATCATTTACAACAATTCAATATTTTCAAGTTTTATTTAATACAAAGAAGTTTCATTAAAGATGGTGGTGCCTCAACTCTTTAACCTCGTATTCAAGTCAATTTTTGTATTTAGCTAAGTAATAGCCACTGACCATGTTTTTGTAAGACAAATTTATCCACAAGACAAAACTACGTCAAGAAGTTTTAATTAACTAGGGAATTAAAATTTAAAAAAAAAAAAACTATCTGAAATTTGGATATGAATACGTTTTCAGGATTTCGTTGCTACGTTGTCTCGTACATTAATATATCAAGCATGATTGGTTGGTTACACTGGAGAAAGAAAATATCTTGAATTTCTTACAAAGGGGTAGCAATGGTCAGTTGAATTCTCAATGCAGATTCTTGAATTTGAAACCGGCGAAAACAAACAGCCAAAATCTTGATTTAAGAGGGCGTCACATGGCAAAACTGGAAGATTGACTCTTCTTCCCAAACAAGCACTTGCCGTAATCCGTCATCCGCTTCTCCTCTCTCATACTTGTTTCTGCTTAGTGCAGTGCTGCACCCACTAAAGGAATCTCCACAGAAGGCTGCTTAAGCATAATCAAAGAATAACACAAAGACAATGGCTATTTTCTTCGTTTTTCTCTGTATCCCATGTTTCACTGTGGAAAACAAATTTAGCATTAAAGAAAAATTTCTCCTATTCCCATTGCAAAAAATGATACAAGAAAATTAAATCAATACATTTGATGTCTGTGAATAACATGAAATCAAATTTCACGCCTCTTGTAGTATGAAATTTGAGTTCAGCTCTCTAAAGTTCTACAAAACTCTGTAATTTTCCTAGTATTCTACTGACTGGTGTGTTCTATAGTCTTACGTCACTTGGTGTACTCCTAGGGTAGTAGCCCCTTTCTTACTAGCAACTAAAAGAAGTCATCTCACTTCTTTGATCGACTGTGCTTTTTCTCGGCATCAATTAGTACCAAAGGCTCTTATTTGTGGCTGGAAGATGTCATTGGGGACCTGATGTTGAAGAGCAACCTCAAGAAAGAAACCTCAGAGATGTGGCAATTGATGAAGGGACAACTAGAACAACTCCAACTATATACAACTCAAGTGCTAGAATCCTGGGAGCGTGAACAATGAATAACATTCAGTGAACGAAAGGTCCGGCAGTAAGAATCAGGATCATAATCCTTTCTATCACCCATCATAATGGAAGTTTCTACAGAATCTCTTCATCTCCAACTTGCTAGATTTCCCAATCTACCTCTTGTAGCTTCCAAGTTCTACTGTACAATCTTCTATCAAGATATGTTGTAGCAATTTCATATTCTTCTGCATACGTCACTTTCAAGTGGATACCCAGAAATCACCTATTCCTGTTTTTTTTCCTGCGCTTGTAGTCCAACCTCTCTCAATCTCCAGAAGTTAAAGTTCAACTGAAAAAGTACCTTCTTTTGATCAATAAGAAGTATGTGGTGTTTTGATTTAAGGAATTGATATTTTTTTCAACCGATGATATGAAGAAGTAATATAATGAACAACCACACAAAAATTCGTCAAATGATTTGGGTATTTATAGGAGAGGGGAATTAGGTTGAATGGGCCGAAAAAATCTGTTTAAAATCGCGAATTAAGGTTTTTCGAAACAACTTGTCGCTCGAGCTAAACTTCGGCGACAGACGAGCGACAACCTCTCACTGGAGCGAGAGTCGGACGACAAGCGAGTGACAGTCATTCTGTTTTGATCGCTCGAGCAGTGTCCAGAAGATAGGCCAGCGATAATGCGGCGCCGTGTTTCTCCTCTTTTCATGCTTGAACCCTATACCTCATAACCCAATTTATACAAATTGCACCCTAGGTCCTTGACTTTTACAACACATTACAAATCAATCATTTTGTCTACAAAATCGCCAACACTAAAAACCTAACAATAATGGAAGTTTCTACAGAATCTCCTCCTCTTCAGGCTTGCAAAAACTAAACTTTAAACAATGGCAAAATGTTGAAATTCCAGACTTTGAAGGAAAGGTGCAACCTGATCACTGTTGATTAGTTATACACTGTTGATGGAGAATTTGGTTGCAAGGATGAGCCAGATGACAGTAAAAAGTTAAGTTTGCTGTCACTAACTGAGAAAATATGCTAGTCTGTGGCGGAGAGCCTCAAGAAATAGAGACTCGTGAGGAAGAAATCACATCCAGTGTTGAGAAAAGACGAGGGAAATCAGGAGATACTTTCCAGATTATTGTCAAGAACTTTTCTCAAGATTCACGTTCGCACTGAAGACACAAGACAATCCACATTCGCATAAGCTTACATGGTTTCGAAAGAGGAAGTCAAGTAAACAAAGTCTTTTTCATTATTCAATTGGAAAGGAAGTGTTGGATTCCAAAACTCTCAATATTTCTCCAGAATAATATCTCAAAAGACGAAATCACATTATAAACGAATTTTTCAGGAATTACAGAAGTAGAAGAATGATTTTCGGTGTGTTTTTGCAAGAAAAAGGAAGGGATTTATATAGTTGCAAAAATTGTAACTCCCGCCAATAATAAGTTTGAATTGAATAAAAATATAACTATGGTTTTTATGGTTTTGATAAACCATTCAATAACTCTACAATTGCCATATTTAACTAGCTAGTTTGACCCAAAAAATCTAAAAATGATTAAAAATATTAATAAAAATTTATTTTAATCAAAGACCACCATATTTTTTTGGCTATTTTTTACGGGCTAGTTTGATAGAAAAAAATCTGAAAATGATTAAAATTATTAATAAAGACTTAATTTAATCAAAGCAATCCAAAAGCCCCAAGGCCCAAAGATCCAATCATACTTTTTAATATTTGTGTGGGATGCGATTCAAATCATCGACCTCCCACGTAAATTCCACGCTTTTTACCACTCAAGCATTTGATATGTATCTAACAGGAAGTACATAGATGAAGTTATGTATGAGACCGTCTGGATGATCGTCATTAGCTCCCATGTGATTGTATATCTCAATGGCATTCCTATCAATATCATATCAGACAGACTCAAAGGACCAAGTTTATGAGTCATTTTTGGAGCATGGTTTGGAGGATGTTTGGAACTTGACAACAATTTGACACTTCTTGTCCCTCAAACAAGTGGGCAAACTGAAGGGGTCAATAGAAGTTCGGAAAAGCTTTCAAGGAGTCGTGCAGGGAAAAATATTCATCAATGGGATTTGCTTATAATTAGTCCAATAATCAAACCATTAATTGCAGTCCATTTGGCGGCATCTATGACACTAGTCCTTTGATTTAGTCTGACTACCAGTATCTAATCACTTAGTTGAAGAGCACAGTAGATTAAGAAGATGGATACACGGATCCAGGAGCAAATGACCGAACAAAATGAGAGGTGTCGCAAGCAATGGTTGTTTGATAGGCTAATTGGAAGTCTCAACACAGGGCATTCAAATCATATGCTCAAAACTATTGCCTATAGAGCAATAAATGCCTTTCCTCAATCTCCATATTCTGTCGCATGTAATACTGAGAGTCTGCGACAGATATTGCCCTAACACCATTTATGGTGCAACTTTGATGAAAGCTAATAGTATTACTTACCTCTTAAATGCTAATCAACATCTTTACTGAATCTTCCTCAGTTATGATTTAACACAAATAATGAAGTCAAATCTAACATCTTTACAGAAAAATTACTCATTTTGTGCAATTCTACGCCAGGTACTCATCATATAGGCAAGTCAAAGACATTAGAGAAAGAGAAGGCACCTGGATTCAAACTCCTTGATCTCAGCAAGTTCTTTCCCTAAGTTATCTTTCCATTGAACTTTTTTCTTTTCGATCTCGTTGAAAGCATCATGCCCAGAAGTGGGCTTTTTAATACAACTCCTAAGTACATTCTCAGCATCAAAATTTGCATTTAAACTCTCATTTTTTACCTCAGTGGTTTCACCAGTTAACTTATTGTCAATGGCATCTGAAACGCTAACATCTGTTGAAGGTACGTGTGGGGTATTTTCCAATTTCAATGGCCCAGAAGTATAAAGATGAGCAGCAGAGGGTTTGCAGAAGCAAATGAATGGACAGTGGATCTTGCAAAACAAAATCCTCATGAAAATGGTTTCTTTCGTCAACAATTCATTTTCACTATGAGTAATCCACATCAAGCACAGCACCACCAGAAAAGCAAAAACTTTGACTTGAAAAGTCTAAAATAGGAGAATTTCAAGAAAGATTATGCTTGGTGATGAATCTTCCCTAAAGCTCACAGTCTTGCAGGATTTTCTAAATACCATTTTTTTTAGTACCCTTTGCCACAAATAATGATGCTCGAACTCCCCAATCTCGCAGTTAAGATCAAATTTGAGATCTTTAACCTAAAAATTTAAAAAGCTTTAACTTTAAATGTCAAACAAATCTTGAATATTTTCACTGGAAGACGACAGGGTTGCAAGTAATGTGCTATTGAGAGAGAGAGAGAGAGAGAGAGAGTTTCTAAGAACAGAAAAATTTAGCGGTTTCACCTGGATGATGATGATGATGGAATAATGGAAGGAAGGAAAAATTCTGAGAATGAAGAAAAAACCGAGATTAGAAACAAAGAACAAAAACAAACAGGATGCTTAGCAGGGTAGTCCAGCTATTCATAGATGAGGGCATATACTCAAATTCCCAACATTCTTCCATAATCTGTTTATGTTTATGTTATTTTATTCTTAACCGCTACCTTTCCTCGCGTAGTAATGTGAGTGTGACTTCACATAAATAATATTAAAAGTAATTTAATACATGATACAAATATAACAATTACACTTGGTTATACTTTTGATTATATTAAATTAGGTACAATCCAAGAAAATAAAGAGTAGACACTAGACTAGACAAAATCCATGTTATCTTGTGTATTAATTTTAAGCGTTGGGTTGGGTGTGTGGATAATAATTCTTCTTGCTTTTCTTTCATATATTATTATAAATAAAAATATTATTTTTCGATACAAGGTCAAGATCAAGATCAAAGTAAAGACATGATGATATTTGATAAGTGGATTCTGGAGCCTTTTTCTTAATCATTACTAATTAGACACTCAATCTAAGGGTATGGAATTCGTCTCACCTTGCAATAGATGTGTGTTGTTTTCATCAATCACATTGAAACAAGTTATTAGGGAATCTAATTAATTAAGTTGTTTAGAAGCCAAAAAGAAACAATTTGGTTTCTACTAAAGGAATACAACCATATTTAATAATGATACCTACCCAAAAAAATCTTTTAATTTACTTATTTTTTATTTTCATTTGTGGGATTAAAAAGTAAAGTGAAATTAGCCTAAAATTGATTGCTTGTGGAAGCGTGGCACATGCGAAGAGTGGGGCATCCCCCTGCTAGAATTACGAACCATGTGACATGATTGTGGAAGCCAATAACAAAAGAAAAGGTGTTTTGGGGTGAGGGAAATTGAGACCCCACTACAAAAAGTAAAAATTTGGGAGTTAAAATCTTCAAGTTTGAAATAGCATTAGATTTCTCAAAAGAAAACAATTTTAAGCTCGAGTGAAGAGATTGGAATTATAAAAATTGAGTGTGACCTCATGTGTTTTCCACTCGTGATAATTGAGAGACTTGCTTGGGCAGAAGCATGATCATATGTAATAATTATATAAATTTGTGGGACTACTGTGTCCTTGTTATTTTCGAGGTGACTATGAAAACTTAGTCCTTATTTGGTGAGAATTAAAAAAAAATTGTAAATTTTTGATTAAATGTGTGATTGAAAAATTATAGATCAATAAAATGTGTAAATGAAACTAATTGTTGACTTTAACTAAAAAATTTATTAGATTTTAATCAGCATCAAACAGTGGCTTAATGTTTTCAAGGAAAAACATCATGTTGTTAAATCAAGCACAACCATAGAGCTAAGCAAAATATATTATAATCATGATCAGTCCAACTTAAACCAGTAACCTTAATGTAAGTGTGAAATTACTAGAAAAATTGTTGACAACAAGCACAAGTTATTCTATGGAAATGAAGCAAGGGATTTTAGTCTATTGTTCCATCAGAATGGATCTCCATTTGCTGATCCTGATAACTGCCTCGACTCTGGGTGATTGGAGCACAGTTGGAAGACGATGCCACCTCTGGCTGGAGTCTTGAGGAAGCACCAATTTGGTTGGATTCACTACCCCTTTGTCCTTGCATTCCAACATCAGGCATATGACCCCAGTTCACCCTGTGAATAATTTGGAGTGCCACACACACTCCAAAACAACTGTAGCTTGTCATTGACAATTAAATAACATTACTTAATTAGTGACGAAGAGAGTATAAACAAGGAGAAGAGAGATAGTGATGTGGTGTAGAAGGAATTAGACTTTATGGCAAAGTGGGACTGGCGCAAATAGAAATAGGCAACTTCCCGGTTTTTGAAGAAATTTTGGAGTTGTTCGTTTTTTACTAGATTTTAGTTAAATTTGAATGGAAACGTGCTAATGAACAAGACAAAGTGGCTTTACCCTTCACATAGGGCCAATTCAGGACAAATTTCTTCGTTTAGGCCTTCATTTATGAATTCTTTCCTTTTTGGTAATTTTTGTTTTGGGTATATCTCAATCAAATAAATTCATATTTGAATTCCCTTTTTAGGGGGGATGATCCTGACGATTAAGACTTTCAAATCTTGTCATTATCTCGATTTTTTCCATTTTTGAAAAAAAAATTCTTTATTTATTATTATGTAATTTTTCCAAATTTTCTTTGGGTTTTCGCTATATAAAGCATTATAAGCCCTTTAAAGCCGCATTTGTTGAAAGAAAAAAAAAATTGGAATTTCTATTCATTGAAATTCTTTGTGAGATTTTCATCTTTCCTATAAGCTTTCGCTACGTGAGAGAGAGAACGAGAAAATAAAATGGTTTACATAATTATAACCGAATGAATGCTCAATTTAAAAGGTTAAAGAGATGTTGCAGTTGTCACTTGTCAACAACAAATTCTTATATGGTAATATTCATTACTTGGCACCAGAAAAACTAAAACGTTAGTAACTACAACTTTGCAGCTTCCTTTTCCAGTGGACAAAATCCAGATACAGTTTTTAAGCACTAATTGAAATGGTGCGCAAGATACGCAAAAGTCCGAACAAGTTTTTATTTGATGAGCTTTTAGGCAACCAGATTCTGGCAAGAGAGCTTTAGCAATAAAATTAGCTAGACAATATGCATCCTGTGGCATTCACAGAGTTTAAGTCGACTTAGTTTTGCAATCTACAGAGAATGATATTCTCAAATGTGGAATTTTCATCACCCCCTAAAAAAAGCAAAGCTTTCCAAAAAGGTAAGGTAACTTCATTCATCACAAGTCACAATTATATGTTAATGAAAACTCAGTGAAGTGTGTCCCTGATAGTAGAAAGAAATTTTATGTCTAATACTCAATGGAGCAGAACAACCCAAGGGAAACATGCATACTTGATGAGTTCCAATAATTTAGAAATAACACCAACAAAAACTCAGTTTCATGTCCTGATCTGAGATAAAATGATTTATCCAAATGTCAGATATCAATAACAAAATAATAGAAGAGCGGTTAAATCGAGTGGTCAGCAATGACAAGCAGAAACCATGAATTATTAAAATATAATAGGCTTCAACAAGTTTAATTCCAAGTGCATGTCTGTCTCAAGGCAGGTTATTCTATTCAATCAGAAGTACTGTTTCCAGGAAATTGCACAGAATAAAATGAGTTGAGATTATAGAAACCTACAAATAGGCAAAAATCTCAGCAACAGTAATAACTTTCCCACACTTCCATTCTGAATGCAATAGGAACATTCTCCTGAGAACAATACCAGATTCCAATTAAATACAATGAATTTGAGCTCTGCTAGTTGATGTAGTAAAGTTCCCCCCTAGGAATAAACCTTTGATCAATTTGAACATTTTGGTTAGAACACTAAAAGCCCATAACCTGAGCCATTTTTGCAAGGTTTTAGAGTTTCTGTTCAGATGGCTCATTGTCAAATTCATGTGAGGCTTCACTCCAAATTACATTGAGTGGTCACTTCTGCGTTACATTAGCACATTTACATATTTCCTCACTAAGTTGTTACCATCTTACCATTAGTCATATCAGCAATTTTCTCAGTATTACACCAAGTGGTCACCCTTTTATTACCGCCCCATGAGTTCAAAAACATCTTGAGTACTATCGGTAGTTTACAAGCATAGAATTAGTAGAGGACGAAGAAGACCTACGGTTGCGGCTGGCTTGTCTGTGAGTGCCGCCGTCAACGGGGGCCGAAGAGGAAGAAGAAGAAGTACAGAAGCAGCGAACTATAAATAATGGGCGAGTATTCCGAATAAGAAAAGGGTTGTTGTTTGCTTTGAAAGAGGCAAAGAGGAGTAGTTGCTTGAGCTTTAATCACCTCCCCCATGTTCCCTATGCTTTTCTTTTGTTTTCGGTCTTGTTTGCTGTCTATCCAATCCCAGCTTCAACACGAAGCACCTGACATTCATCACTGGGTTGGGCTTATTTCTTTTGGATTGCCCATCCTCATTTGGGCTTATCGTTTTTATCGGCTTGGCAAAATTACCTACGTCTCTACGTTTAAAGTTTCAAGTCAGGAAATTTTTTTTATCAAGTTAGGAATTTTTTTTTATCAATATCAAGTGCATTAACACACCCCGTTGCATCACCACAATCCACCCCCACACCCACCTATCTCCAATTCAAATTCCCCCAAAAATCATCTCTATCGTGGCTCGTCCCTCTCCTCACTTTCACTTGCACCACCACAACATCCACCACACGTCACATGTATCTCTATACGCTACTATGTAAACAACTCACCACCACACAACCATTAGCACATCATAACATTCACTGCATCACCACCACCACCTGCACCACCCTTGCATCATTGAACGTCGTTAAATCAAGTTGGAGTGGCAATGGTAGGTTTGGAGATTTTGATGTAATGGTGGATTTGAGGTGGCGGTGGCGGTGGATTTGAGGTGAAAGTGGTTCTTATGGTGGTAGTGAATTGTGGATTGGAGGTGTCGACGATGATTTGGATGGTGCAGGGGATAGTGGACTGGGGCGGGGCGGGGCGGGGTATGGTAGGGTAGAGTGGGAGAGATAAAGAATAATTTAGTCTTTATGATGGTGACCTTGTGTGATGTGTGAGTAGTGCTTGACTGTGGCTATAAGCTACTTTAACTCGCTATGCCCTTATTCAAAGAATAATGGATCTATACGGAAATGCCCACCCGAAAGAAGAGTTATCTCATTGGTTACTTGAAGATGTGATCAAATATATATGTGTCATCCATATATCTACAGAGGACAACTGACCATAAATTATATGTTATCGTGACATTGACCAGATTAATTAATTAACGGGGGTCACACAATTTTATCAAGTGGTCACAATACCTCATTTTTGAAAGAATTTCACAAATTTCTTAAATTTGAAAGTTTATCTTAAAACTATGGTACTTATGTTTCTTTTCCTATATGACTTCCCTTCTTAGCTTGAGCCCAATTGTGTGGAATAAATTGGGCCTGATTAAGTAATGCACGTGTTTGAATTTTGTATTATGATTATTTAAGTGAAAATCGATAGTCGGTGAATGAGAAATTAATTCGTTTAAATACGTGAATTATTGAAAAATTATGTAAAATACTATGGAACATTCTAGAACCTTTATGCCGGAAATATGTTTTCTTTCATATAAAAGATGATGACTTATGGAATTGTTATTTTCAATAGGTGCATCTTTTTACATAGAGACATATTTTCAATAGTTGTGTCTTTTTGTATGATTGTCTTTTAAGACACAATTTTTCAATAACTATATATAGACCCTAATATATGGAATTTTCATTCAGTCAATTTCATTCTTGCATTAACACACTAATACATATTCACTTCAAAGTATTTGTACATACATTTTGAGTCAAGAATTATATAAAGATAGTTCAAAACATAAATGAGTTCGTTGATGTAGATAATTTGGAGTGCTTTTATTGCAGAACGTGGGTTTGCAAACATGGGTTTATTGATAGTATGTGTGCATGCATTATGATAAGCATGAGAAATTGTTGATTATGACTCTATATATATATATATTACAATTAATTAAGTTTATAGTTGACAACCATTATTTCGAAACTCTCTAATTTCAATCGCATTTACATAAACTATTTTGTACAAAAATTAAAAAAATTTCTCTACTTTTAACCACGCATTCTTTTAAAATTCATCATTCAATACTCCATTTTCTCAAAATAATAACCATCAAATGAGGCTAAATATGGATGGAAAAGCTATACTAGTTGTAATCTATGTTGGCGTTGTCCCTTGCCCAGTATTTGATGACATCCAAGCGAACAACCATTTGTACAGCTATTTTGTGTTGCACCATCTAACTTCATACATATTGGCATGCAACCTTCCATGCATATTGCCACTGCCTCTTTCGCCATTGATCTTCCCATTAAGGCAAACAATATTGTCACCACCAAAACATAATTTTTGTCACCCATTTCACACACACACATATATGTTTCCAGATTCTCTCTCTCCCCCTCCCTCCCTCTCTCTCCCTCTCTGTGTGTGTGTGTCTCTAGATAATAGACCGTTTATTGATATAACTAAGGTGAGGAGTGAATTGAGGAGGTCCTGTCAAAACACTGGAAGGGATCAAAAGAATAGAGCATTTTGGACCAATCGCAGTGTTGGTTTTTCAATTAGGTTTTTGTGGTCCATCAGTGCAAAAAATGATGGTCTCATTACGCAAGAAAGATCATCATCAATCATGGAGAAAAATGCGGGCTAAAAGTCTGGTATCTTTTATAAGCATCATACTAGAGGGTGTTTGACACCCATTTTTTAGATAATAGAATTTTTGGAATAATAACTGATGGGAGAGTGTGTGGTGGAAAAGTTATGAAAAGTTTTAAATTTGTATGTAATATTATTTTATTAAAATAATGTGTGGTTGAAATGAAGAAATAAAAAAAATGAGAATAAGAAGAGAATGTGTGTCAAATAGGGACAATATAAATTTTTTCTGTTTGTACAGAAAAAAGGGACAGAAAATGAATAGATAATCACGTGGGGGTGAGACCCATGTGAATTAAATATTGTAAAATAAAAACGGACTCCACTTATTTGTGTGTTTTCTGTGGATTTTTTATTATGTACATGTAGGCTTTTTCTACTATATATTACTATAGCTAGCTAGCTAGCAAAATGATGGAGAAAAATAAATAAAAAAACCTAAAGATCCAACCCATAAATAAAGAGATTAGTGGTTCAACTTTTATTTTCTTAGTTGAGGCTGACGAATTTTAGTTTCCGACTTTCTCATTCGGTGGATGATTAACTTTATTTGACTTTTAATTAGGAGGGAAAGTCCCTTTCTAGACTTTTAATCTTGGAATGAAATCACGTTTTACGGTGAGAGTGAATAATTATTACAACTACGTCCATAATGTACATAGAATTCTGAACACCTATTCATGATTATTTACTTTTAAGTATTGGTGATTTCAATTTTTACGAGCTCATGAGTATGTATCAATGCAATTGATTAAAATAATTTATTTATGAGTACTTAATTAATCCTCACCCAAATTTAGATTCAACAAACAAACTAGAAGTAGAAAATTCACATCCAAACTATTCCAACAAAATTCAGAAATAGAATTTTCTGTATTACAGTTAAATTAAAGAGCCCGTGAAAGAAAAGTAGGTATGAAATTGATAGGACAGGTGTCACGGACCGCAATTTCACTTGAGCCACGTGACCCTATCGCAGCCGCAATTTTCCCCAACTTCGACCGCACATTGTAAATATTAGTCCATTTCGAGTTGTAATTTCCATTTCTAAAATAGATAGAAAATAGATAAATTTTAGTATGATTCTTCGGCAAGAAGACGTCTACTCCCGGTACTTAGGTTTTTTTGTTTTATCTATTATAGGGGGTAATAGTCTTTCAAACAAAACTTTCAAGCTTTCTAGTGTTCGCCCCCTGCACTAGCCATTTTGTAATTTCCTGCTTTCCAATTGTAATTTCTCGCTTTCAGTAATCAATGATCAATTTCATTTCAATTGTGTTTCAAGCTTTCTAATATTTTGCAATCAAAATCTCTTTCGTCCCGAGAAAAGGCGGAAGGTAGTCTAGCGGAGCAGACTACTGCCGCACGGTGTCCCTTTCTGTGCTAAGAAGAAAGGCACCCCGTGACAGTTGGTATCAGAGCTGCGGCTCAAGACCCTCGATAAGAAAGCTATGGATCCAATTGGATCGAACACCACGGAGGTGGTGGATCCTCCAAAGTTGACTACGAAACAGCGCATGGATGCGCTTGAGATGGTGAATACTCGGTTGGGTTGTGCCATGGATGGCCTCGAGGAGAAAGTCGAGGTGGCCGAGACGGAAATTCGGGAATTACGCATCCAACTGGATGAAAGCCAGAGGGCTAACGCAGCAATGACTGAAGCTGCTGAATTCATACCTGATCTGCAGGATGAGATCGAAGCGTTGAGAGCTCAATTGCTAGTGCTTCAACGCGCGGTTGGCAACGGACAAGCCACCGCACATGAGCCTGGTCACAGACTCAGAATTCCAGAACCGTGTGCCTACGGAGGAGCACGCGATGCTAAAGAAGTTGAGAACTTCTTGTTCGATATGGAACAATACTTTCTTGCGGCTTCGATCCAAGACGAAGCGAGAAAGGTTACTACAGCTACCATGTATCTGAGTGGAGATGCAAAGCTTTGGTGGCGAACGAAGTATGCTGATATTCAGGCCAACAGGGTCCGAATAGATTCTTGGGATCATCTCAAGGAAGCAATCAGATTTCAATTCTTCCCAGAGAATGTGGAATACGAGGCACGTCGGGCCTTACGAGAACTGAAACACACAAGCTCCATCAGGGAGTATGTGAAAGCCTTTTCAGGACATATGCTGAATATTCGAGATATGTCGGAAAAGGATAAGCTATTTACCTTCATGGAAGGGTTGGAACCGTGGACACGCACGGAACTTCAGAGACAGAAGGTCACTGATTTGAGCACGGCTATGGGAGCTGCCGAATGCTTAAGCGACTATCAACCGGAATCGAGAGAGGATCGACCTTCGGGAAATAGTCAATCTGTTAGAGGTGGAAACAGACCTTACAGATCCAGCTCGAACTCAAATGGGGGAGAGCGTTACTCTCAGAACGGGGGAAGAGCCTATGAAGGCACCCGTCAGAGTAACTCGCAGGGAAACTATCAAAATAGCCGTCAAGGAAACTATAACGGCGCCAGTAGTAGCAACTGGAATAGAGGAAAAGCAATAGAGGGCAGATCTGATGCCACTCCTAAATTGCGATGCTTCTTATGCGAAGGACCCCACCGGGTGGCGGAGTGTCCTCAGAAACGGATGGTAAATGCATACTGTCAACTAGCAAGTGGTGGCTCGAGTTCAAAGCAAAATACTCCACAAGCTAGCTGTCATGATGAGACCGAATCCGAAGGGGATGAGGATGTAATTGGTGCATTCTCGCATTGGTGCAATACACTATCGCACCGAGCTACAAAAAGGGATGGAGATCCCTCGAAAGAGCCGAAGATTGAAGAATCGAAGGCTCGCACCTGCAGGGTGAAAAGTTTAATGTACATTGATGTGAGGATCAATGGAAAGCCAATCAGGGCTATGGTAGACACTGGTGCTACCCATAACTACCTCGCAAGTTCCGAAATGCAGCGACTCGAACTTGTTCTTGAAAGATGTAAGGGGAAGGTCAAAGCAATCAACTCCGCTGCTCAACTAATAGCGGGTGTAGCAAAATCTGTGTCGATCAAGATAGGTCCTTTTGAAGGGAGGACAACTCGTGAAAACAGGACCGGCAATCTCGTATGCATACGGATATGATTGTCTTTTCGAATGGAAAATTTTTCGTATGTTAACCCATTTTTTATTTTAATATGTGGAACGATCTCTTGGAAATTCGAATCAACATTTTTTTTTTTTTTTTTGAGATAATTGGACTAAATAAATACTTAATTAAATGATTAAAATTTGTGCAAGACAAACACGCATAGATTTCTAAGATAATTTTACAGATCCGAAAAACAAATTAAAGCGTGTCTAGAAACTGAGTATAGGTCCAAAGTTGTTGTCTTGTTTTGCTTGTCCGGCCATAATTTTGATTGGACTCAACAATTTAATGAAGCCAAAATTGTATCACGAGATACCATAATTTTATTGTCCGGTCTGGACGCGATACTTGGCCTCCCGTGAGTATATGATTTAGCTGTTACATGCATGTCACTCGGTCGACATTCACCAAGTTCCCAAGCGCTTGTTTCTTTAGGACTAGACCCAACTAGCATCGTGTGCGTATGTGCCATAAAATTATGCATTTCACTACATGAATTTCTATTTGCCTGTCTTCAATGTGATCCCAAAGATAATGAACCTGAATATCTACAATGAACGATAATAACAAACTTAGCTTATTTTCGATGAGTATAGAGTCAGTCTCATCACTCTATTCTGTTCGTTGTTAAATTTACTGAGAAATGTAAAGCAATCGAATCCCTAGTAATTACTATAGACCAAAATATTTTGATATAGTCCTCACTTCTCTAATTTATTGTATCAAAATCATGTCACTCTTGTGAATGGGGCTGATTGTTATTTAAATCAGTATGAAGCATGAACCAACCACCTAATTTTTTATTTTTATTTTTTGCCCTAGTTTATGTTCAATTTGCACCATCTCTACTTTAAGACTTGTATATTATCTCTGTGATTGTACTAGCATCATCCATAATAATGCAACGACCCATTTTTCGTCAATAATTGAAGAAAAGCTTTTTGGGAGTGAGTGGAAATTCCCCTCACTGACCTTTCTTTGTCGCAGCTCAGCTCAGCTCACATGCCAATCTCGTAGTGATCGGTGTGGGAATAAAGCATAAATTTTTGAATTGTGGAAGCAATCTTATTCCTTTTTTTGAAATTAAATAGTTGTTTTTGTGCATCATTTGCACACATTGTTAAAGATGTTTCATTTGATCAATTACTCAAATAAACTAATCATGAAAAAATATTGCAAAAGTGAGTGGGTCCTACTCCTATGGCCTTATTGCACTATTCAAAGTCAAAATATATATTAAATGACTACTATCATTCATCAATAATTTTTAAGTTAATATAATTATTCGTATCAAGTGCCCACTCACATGTACAAGATATAAATTTTTATTGTCACGGGACATTTAATAATAATAATAATAATAGATTCTTATTCATAATACATGAAAGAATGTTACTCGACCGGTTCGTGCGAAATACTAAAATTCATCGTATAACAAAAAACTGAAATATAATTATTCAAAAACGACTGTGGGTTTTCAAAACCTTAAATACATATTTAAAGTGTCAAAGTGAAACCCTAATTTGGTAATAAATTCGAATAGAATTAGGAAAGTGCAAAAATAAAGAAAATACCCTTAAACTTATTCAAAATAGAAATACACTAAAACTTACGCACATTTTCCAATAATTTAACTCTCGAGGTGAAAGTTCTGCCACTTATGGTGGTCAATCCTATGTGAAATACGGTATTGAAGAATTTTTGAGGTTTGCTAGTCAGTTTAAACTAAGTCTTTGTTTTGTAGAAATTAAAATTAAAATTAAAATTAAAATTTTAATATAAGTCGATAATTAATTTTAATCACATATTTTATGGAATCTATAATTTTTTAATCATATATTTTATCAATTCTTATCAAAATTTACTAAATATCTGATTTTAATTTCCACTTAGCAGCGCTAGATCAATAATAGTACAGAGGTAAAAGTAAAACCCATACGAGTGTTTGAACCATAGGATTCGTGCGTGCATTGTGATTGGGCCCACTAGATTCTTTGATTATTGAAGATGTGCGCATCGTGATTTCACAATTTAGTTGGGTGCATTCACGGACTGGGTCAAAGCTGGTGGACATGCACGCGTCGACCCGTCAGTCAGTGCTCACAGTGGAGGACAGTAAGTTCAACTAAAAGCAGATGACTAAATTATCCCAATTATTGTGAAACCATTTTTAGTTTGCTCCAATCAAGGCTGAAAATAGCTAATTTTCAATATTTTTGTTTCTTTTAGAAATTTCTATCTTTTAGCCTCTATTTGAATTACATTAAAATTTTCATTCTCATTATTCTACTCATTTTCAACCATACATTCTTCAATAAAATAATATTTTTCATCACATCAATAACGTTTCATTCTTTTTCAGCCACACATTTTCCATCAATCTACTATTCCAAAATACATTCTTCCAAAATAATGTGGCTCAAACACACACTTAATGTTGAATTAATTTAGGGAAAATTCGAGTTGGCTCCCCAACATTTCTAGTATAGTTTTGGGTCCATAATCTATAAAAGTGAACTTGTAAACTCCCAATCCATTTATATTTGTGAATTCGAATTTCTACATAGTAGAAACCATCAATATAAATGTTAAAATCACACGAAATCGTGACCTAAAAGTTGTATGTTAAGTAATTTGAATATTGCCCTCAAAGTTTGATTTACGTAAAATTCACGTGTGAGACAGTTTCTATAATGACTTTTAGACTACATTACATATTTAAATATTTTAAGACCCATAATTTCATTTTTTATGATTTGGGAGTCAAAATCACAATAGTTCAAAGATTAGAGAGATCAAGCCAAAATTTTCATTATTTAGATATAAGTAGTATTAGTTTATAAGTACAAGTATTTTGCATTAAAAATGTAATGATCAACCGCATCATCTAAAAACTTCTTTCGTTGAAAAAAATGAGAGGCATTTACTTATTTAAATTTAGGATTGTGTTATGGGTACATAATTGTATTCATATGGGCGTCCATAATGGACACTCGGCGCCTTCTATTGATGGGGCGCATGTTGCTATGTACCCATAGCATTTTCCTTAAATTTAATCTTCAACATGTTCCCTCGCGTATTCAACATACACACGAAAATTAAATAAATGGGTTACGACCAAACTTGGTCCAAAATCTTTGCATGTTATGCTCTTAAGTATTAAGTTGAATCACCATACTCCCTTAGATTCGTGGACAAAGTAGCTTATGATTGTGCATTGTAAGTTATTTAGATGAGATAGCTCGGCGGCATTTCTTTGACAAAAGGTAGTTTAGTCGATGGAGAAGGACGGACTATACAGAATGCTGGGCTGGGAGCCTACCATTCTTCACCTAATCTAGTTTCTTTGTCAATTAACCCCTTGTTTGTCTGCCATTAATCTAAAAAATTGTTTGCTACAGTAACATTCTCCACCACACATTCACTCAATAAAATATTCTACACACAAACCAATAAAGTTACTTTAAATTTCAACCACACATTCTCCAAAAAATACTATTCATTACTCAATTTTCTTCTAAAAATGGGAGACAAGCACACCCTAAATAGTAACATTAAGTTAGCCCATGTTTTCAATAATACCTTATTTTTCGTTTTTCAATATATAATAAATACTACAAATTTTTTATCATGTATTAATTTCATGTTATAAATCCACACATTTAGAAATTTTAATGGGTGTTTAAATTTATGTATTATCAATTAATTCTTATGTACCAATATAGTGTAAAAAAGTTGGTCATTTGTGTATTTCATCATTATATAAAAACTGAATCATAAAAGTTGAGTTTTGAGAATAGAATTTTCTTCTCTTAAATTTCTAAATTTTATTTTCTTTAGTTAAGTCTCATTAAATCATCCCAATAAATTAATATCGAATATTACTTTTACAACACTTAGAGTATTTCAAAAAACGTGCAATGCACGTTCAACTCTGACTAGTTATATTAAATATCATTACTTTTTACTTATTGTCATTTGTATGCCCTGTATTTTTTGTTATTGCATTAATGTCCCCAACCTGGTATTGATTAACACATTTTGTCATTGGTTTACAAGGATATAAAAAGACTTATTTATCCCTCATAGTTTTAAGTAAAAAATAATAAATACAAATGCGCGGCTTAAAATATTTGCGCTAATATACACCACGTTCACGGATTTTTTTGGACAAAGACATCGTCAAGGACAATATATATTAGTTATGGAATAAGATTGCGATGGGAAAAGTTGGAAACATAATTTTAAAGACTAAAGACATTTAATGAAATTAAGATTTGTGGTGTGGATATATTTACCTGATTTTAATTGAATTGGAGATAAATTGTAAGTGGTCTGACATTACTGTCCTTAGCTTTAAGTCATGTGAACGTTGCTTTTTTCTTTTTTTTCTTTTTTTATCACATAAAAGTCCAAATTTATAAGTTTAAATATGTTGAAGATTTCAAAATTACTTTTAAAGATTGAAAATGTAATCACACTATATAAAAGGTTGGAAAGCCCAGCGATGACATGCAAATATGGCCAAGAACTTGGAGAATGTTGTAAAATTATGAGATAAATATTGATAATTATTTAGTTTTATCATGATACATAGATCATATCTACTTTAGAAGAGTTAACTCTCATTTTGTATCATATAAATACGGATCTTGATTATCAATAAAATACACATTTAAGTTTTGACTTTTCTATTATTCTCTCTTATTTATTGTTCTTATTCTTACCTTGTTTCTTTAGTTTTATAACACATCATCTCTATGTTAGAGCTCACCAAAATATATAAAAAATTCAAAATCAAGAG
>CAIGRB010011138.1:63840-93721 GCA_903798255.1 Fraxinus quadrangulata
AAAAAAAAAAAAAAATCATTGATCGATAGTTCTAATGTCAAAATATATATTTTGGAACGCCGCTTACATAATCCATCAATTCCTATCCACAATTTACACATCATTTTGAGTTTAATTTGTTACTGCTCTCGAAAAAATACAATGTTATACTATTCTAATGGAATATTATCAGCTCTTGAAAATTATGACATTACAATTTTAATATTTAAGAAGAATATTGACCTATTACTCCAGAAAAAACATACTTTTATATTGAATTAATATATTAAAAGATTAATCAATTGTTGCTATAGAATGAAATACAATTTAGATATTTAAACAATTCAGAAGAATATTGCAGAGTTGTTTGAATAAAATTGTTACTCTTGAAGAAACACAATTTCGAAGTTTTGCCAAATAATGTCTTTAATGAGTTAGTTATTGTGCAAATAATTATCAAATGATAATATTGTAGAATTATGAGATAAATATTGATGATTATTTAATATTATCAAGATACATAGATAAGTCGTATTTACTCTTGAAGAGTTTATTTTATTCTAATTGTAATTTTCATTTTGAATCTTATAAATACGAAGTCTTGGTTATCAATAAATTACATACTCGAATTTTGACTTTTATTTCGTTTCTCATATTTATCTCTTATTCCTTTAGCCCCCTGTTCGACTCCCTTTAAAACAAAAAAAATTATTGGATTGAGCTATTTGTATATCTTGGTTGACATATTGGTTGGCATATTGATGACGTGAAAGTGATAGTAATTGGATTAAATGTGTGATATGTGAAAGACGACGTGAAATTGTGCCGAGTATAAATTCGATAAATTAGGGCGTAAATTATGATGTACATCAGTACTTGTAGCAATATTGAAATTTATTTATCATACTCACTTTTAATTACTATGCATTCGCATAATAAAATATTTTTTCCAATTTTTAATCACACATTTTTCAAAAAAATCACTATTCAAAATATTATTTTTACGCAATAATGACCATCAAACATAGCTTAATTTTATAACGGAGAATTTCTTGTTGAATACTTTCATTTTTTAACATTTTTACTCTTATTTTCACATTTCAATGTGCAAAAAGCCATTTCATCCATTTTTCAATTAAAAATTGTGAACCGACAAATATACCGTTATCTTTAAATAGAAAAAAAGAAAAAAATTGATTGCTATCATAGTTTATTTCTTTCCCTTTTTTTTGGTAAAAAACGCAAATGAATTTCAAATAAATTATTAAAATGGTAATTAGCACATAATGTCCAAACCTTTCACTATTATTGCGAAAAGTGACCTTTTATTTCTTTGGTATTTTCTCTCTTAATTACATATTTGATTGCGCAAACCATAATTTCTATGTGTTTTCATCCAATTTGTCAATAAAGAGATGTGAAATTGTGAATATACCCATTCCATTTAAATAAAAAAAATAAATTTTTTTTAAAAATTTCTAATTTTTTAATAGTTTATTTGGGATTTGTTTGTATTTTTTTAATTTNTTGGGACTCGTTTGCACTTTATTTTTAAAAAAATTAAATAATTTCTCATTTTGAATAATTTATTTGGGACTCATTTACATATTTATAAAAAATTGGGACTATAATGAGATTATATTCGTCACTTCACACCTTTTTATTGAGAAATTGGATGGAAATGAATAAAAAGGAGGATTTGTGCAATCAAATATATAATTGAAGGTGAAAATGTTTAAAAAAATTAAAGGTATGCACTTTTTCGTAATAATAGTAAAAGATAGGGACATTCTATGCCGACTACCCCTTTTAATAATTTATTTAGAATTTATTTGCGCTTTTTAAAAAAAATTAAAACTATGATTGCAATCATTTTTTTATTTTTATTTTATTTTATTTATAGAGAATGATATATTGGTAATTTTACAATTTTTAATTAAAAAAATGAGGGAAAATGATTTTTTTTAATAATAAAATGTAAAAATAATGATGAAAATGTTAAAAAATGAAAAGTTAGGACGTTTTCATAATAATAATGAAAGAAGAAGATGTTACGCGTTAATTACCCTTAAAAAAAATTACCGTTGAGAATCGAAATAAGGGTTTAGAAAGAGGCAAATATGGTAAGGTGAGCCGTGGTGTTCAAATTGAAAGGGTAAAACAGGAAACTTAATAGTTCTCAGCGGCGGTGGGCCCGCCCTAAACGACAAAGGACGACAGTGGGGTGCAGTGCAGCCAGGACAGATTAGTCGTCGCCATTTTTTTCCACTCAGTCCCACTTCACCCTTTTACCCCTCGTGTTCAAAAGCCAAGACAATATTGTAAAATTCTGAATAAAACCAAAGATATTTGCGTTGTATTGGATTTTTGAGAGGGGTCACCCGTCACCCTCGGTGCAGAAGTTGTTAAACTCCAGAAGAGAGAGGGGTGCGTAGGATAAGCAGAGGGGTTGATGTTGGAGTGGTGTGCTTGAATCTTGGGATGCTTTAATCTGCACCTTGTGTAGTTTGCCCTTCGTTTGTAAAAAAAGGTTCGCATCTTTTACTTGGGTTTGGCTTCTTGAATCTTGATAACAATGCCAGCTGCGCAGTTTAGCAGTGGCCGCCGTTGGAGGAGGAAAAATCCGGCCAGATTTGTATTCTTTTTCCTATGCTTATGGAGTCTAATCTCGCTATCAGGCGCGGGTAGGCTCTCTGCTTCTAGACAGAAGCTCGAAGTTCAGAAGCACTTGAATAGACTCAACAAACCTCCTGTTAAAACCATTCAGGCACCCTCTCTCTCTCTACTGTGTACATTTTTTCTAGTTATACTGCTTAGTTCGAGTTGTAAAATTCTAGTTCTGTGGTCTTTCTTGTTTGTTTCTTTTTCTCCTTTTTCTGAACTTTTTCAGTTCATAAATGCTGAGGGTTTCTGCACTCTTTATTTCGATTTTTAAGCTTTAGCTACTGAAGCTTCGATGGTTCTTCTTATGATTTCAGTACCACATTTATGGTTTATCTGTTTCGTAGTCTTAGAGTATAGATTTATCTGGGTTTAATTTTATGAACAGAGTCCAGATGGGGATATCATCGACTGTGTTCACATCTCTCATCAGCCAGCTTTCGACCACCCATTCCTCAAAGACCACAAAATCCAGGTCCGCTTTTTCATCCTTTTTTAGTTTAGTGTTTATTTGTTTACATTATTTTTTTGCTATTCCACATGGGCTGTTCTGTGCTGATATCAGACTAGGCCTAGCTACCATCCAGAAAGGCTTTTTGATGAGAAAAAAATATCCACAGAGCATAAAGAAAGAGCAAATGATATCACTCAGCTTTGGCATATGAATGGTAAGTGCCCTGAGGACACCATACCCATAAGGAGAACAAAGAAAGAAGATATTTTGAGATCAAGCTCTGTGAAAAGGTATGGAAAGAAGAAACACAGAACCATTCCCAAGCCAAGGTCTGCAGATCCTGACCTCATCAATCAAAGTGGTCATCAGGTAAATAAAGCAAAGACAAAAGAGGACTTTTTAATATTGAAGTGATTTCCTTTTTCATAATGTAACATTCTTTGACTTTGTGGGCTAATTACCAGCATGCTATAGCGTATGTTGAAGGAGAAAAGTATTATGGAGCAAAAGCAACTATTAATGTGTGGGAACCCAAAATACAACAGCCTAATGAGTTCAGCCTGTCTCAGATTTGGGTTTTGGGTGGTTCCTTTGGCGAAGATCTTAACAGCATTGAAGCTGGTTGGCAGGTATATTTTAGCTTAAATTAACAAATGACTCCCTAGATAATACTTGTAAAATTGGAGTCAAGATATTATAATTGACAGCTCAGAAATTTCATATGGTTACATCTTTGAATATGATGATGGATGCACATGGTTTCAGGTCAGTCCAGATCTCTACGGTGATAACAACACTAGGCTCTTCACTTATTGGACTGTAAGCTTACAAATCTACAGTTTCTTCTCTTGTTTTTCCTCTCCTTACGGCGTCAGAAGTAAAAGTTTTAATATGAATATAATTGCAGAGTGATGCATATCAAGCCACAGGCTGCTACAATCTTCTTTGCTCTGGTTTCATTCAAGTCAACAATGAAATAGCAATGGGTGCAAGCATCTCTCCAGTTTCTGCCTTTAGAAATTCCCAATATGATATTGGTATCCTTGTCTGGAAGGTAAATCCAATTTTACCTACCTTTTGTTAATGAGTGGAGGCACCAACCATAATTTGAATCTCCAAGTTAATAGAAAAATGAAGCTGATATGATCTTTATGCAGAAAAAGCAGCTGATTATATAATTTAATAATTGCGACAAAAAAACAATCAATATTATTCCGATGCTGAGAATCTTGCCTTTTTCTTCTGGATTGCATCAATTTCTCTAGTACCTTACAGGGGTATTATTGCTATTAATAATTACGACTACCATGCTGCACCGGAATCACACAACTATAAAAAAACAGTGCAATTTCTAGATTTTCACTGTATTGCTTAGGAGGGTGTGCTTGAGCGAAAGCAATTTAGGTCCATTTAAGGGGCCTTTCTTTTGGTCTATGTTTGTTTATCCCTTTTTTTGTGTTACCTTTCCATTTTAGGATCCAAAAGAGGGAAACTGGTGGATGCAGTTTGGCAGTAACTATGTGTTGGGGTATTGGCCGTCTTTCTTGTTCTCCTACTTAGCAGACAGTGCTTCCATGATTGAATGGGGTGGAGAGGTTGTAAACTCAGTACCCGATGGACAGCACACCTCGACTCAAATGGGCAGTGGTCGTTTCCCAGAAGAAGGGTTTGGCAAGTCGAGCTATTTCAGGAATATTCAAGTTGTTGACAGCTCCAACAATCTAAAGGCTCCCAAAGAACTTGGCACCTTCACTGAGCAATCAAACTGCTATGATGTCCAAACAGGGAGTAACGGAGATTGGGGTCATTACTTCTATTACGGAGGTCCCGGTAGAAATCCTAATTGCCCATGAACTTAAAAAGGAAAAAGGAAAAGAAAAAGGAACCTTCGAGTCACTGTATCATTCAATGTATCTAATATCTACCTCTCTTGTGTCAACTCTTTCTCAGTTCTTTTTCTTTTTTATTTTTCGAAGTTTGTTTGGTAAATGTGATCTTGTAGTGGCAAGTTTTGACCCTTTTGTTTTCTTCTCCCATGCAAGTGAATGGAGAAATAGCCTAGTTTCTTTTAAACTAGAATGAAACAGGCTTGTCATTTTCTTTGTTAAATACTCCACGCTTGGGAGTGCTTCTAGCCAAATGAATGGATGAATGAAACTTCTGATTTTCGTTTTGCTTCAAATAAATGAGGTTGTGTCGCATGTATATTTTTAAATATCATTTTTAACAAGTCTCTCATACATAGCCGTGAAGGTGAGTTTTATTTTTTCCGATGAAACTTGAACAAATGATTTTTGCCTGGTTAGATCATAGATGGTATGACGTGTTAGAGAAGATAGTAGCCCATTTGGATGAGATCTGCATATGAGTGGAACAGGCAACTTTTTGATTATCTTTGGATTCTTGTTGGATAAACTTTTTTTATAAAGAACCCATCACCACCACCACCAATCTTGCAAATCATGGAGCGCCATTTATAATATGTTAACAACCTTTTTATATGACTAGTCTTTGGCTCGTGCAATGCACGGATTGTGTTATTTTGAAAGTAATGTTAGTGTCTTGAATGTTAACGATTGATGCGATATTATATTACAAAATTTTCACATATTTGTATAGTTCAATGGTCCATAATTCAGAGAAGTATAATATATGTCTCTTGATTCCAACAAGCTCTCTATCTCAAACTTTTCCTTATGTCGCTTGAACATTTCTTCTGTGATGTATGCCAAATATCGAACCCATAAGGTGTGATAAGAGATTGTTACCAAAGTCACTGCTCATGTATCTGAGAGAAACATAACACAGGTTAAAAATATATTTTCCTTTTTTGTCTGTTCTCAATAGGAAAAGTTTATTCACTTACCTAATCCTTAACTGGTCATTCATGCCCCCACCCTTTATTGGAAATGGGTGGATGCTTAGAAGTAGGAATTGAATAAAAAAATATTATTACTGAACAGTGTTCAACATACTTGCGACTGGACAAACAAATAAGACATATAAATTATTCAAGAATACAATGAATAATACTCAGATAAATTAAATCGCATTTCTCATCTAATTTAAAGAGCAAGTATGGGGTGAAGAGGATAACATATTGCATGGAAAGGCTGTACACTTGGGATATTTGACATGTAAAATGAAATAAATTTTTTTCTTGTCACAAGTATGGATCGATAAGATTTTATTGTAGCAATGGATGGGATATCGACGTGCCAGATGAGCTATGACACATCTAGATTTTTTCTAATTGTGATTTCCAGCAATCCCATTTTCTTTGAAGGATGCGATTTCAGATTTTGCATTGTGCAATGAATCATTGCTTCCTTCAAATTGTTTCGTGACACACTCCATAAATTCTAAAGCAGATATCTCCAAATTTCTTTGCTTCCTCCGCTTGAACTTCTTGAGTGAATCAAATATCAATCAAGTAAATCAAATATCGCGGGGATTGAGGGGGTAGCGCCCCTCGTGGGGGTTTGGGGGCAACGCCTCTGACGGGGATCGACCTGCTCGGTCAGGTTGCGGTGTTCGAGGGGGGCAGCCACCTAGTGTTTCATTTTCTTTCCTTTGTCGCCTTCTTTTCTTTGTCCTCCTTATTCTTATCTTTTATTTTATTTTTAACGTCTCTCTTTGTCTTTCAACTCGAGGCTTTTGAAGATCCTCAATCTCGACCATTCGAGATATTATGTGTGAGAGATCTTTTTCTAAATTTCCATTAGATACGTTAGTAGCCAACTCAAGATAAAAGAAAAGTACACTATTTTTAGTTTCACAAGAAAAATAGTAGCATATATATTGCCATTAATAAGGGCAAGAAGATATTCTCTAACCTTGTTTTGTCCGGGCAAATCCGTGTATCTCTGAACGCAACATCTATACTCAGATTGTAGAAACAAAAACAAAAGCCATTAGGATTTCATACATTTCACTTGTGCTGTAAATGTTTGAGTTGAAAAGTAATTCTGGTAATCCTCCAACTCTTTGCAAAAAAGCTAATAATTCACAATCTCATAAGAAAATAAAACAATGCCAAAGTAAGTTAGAATCTTAAATCACAAGATAATAAACTGAATTTTAAGAAAATACAATCACCAATTTTTTATTAGGTATATTAATGATTGAACTCTTCTTACCTTCATTAAAAACTCTCTCATAGTAAAAATTTCAAGAAAGAAATTCATTCTACAGTGTTTGCCATATGGATGTTTTTGTTGATTTGAATTAACCTTTTTTTTCAATTTTAAATAAAACGCATCCTATTGTTTTTTATATTCATTTTAAAAAGAGTAGCTACCATCTTTAAAGTTAGTAAAAAAAAAAAAATTGTTTGTGTCCGCACTGCACAGACATTGGTGTCAGCGATGTGCTGACACCACCAGTTACTTGTGTCTGTCCATCGCGGACACCGTGCCCGTCGTGTACGGACACCAGGTCCATGGTGTCCGCAAATCGCAGACACCGTGTTAGCACATCGCAGATATCGTGCACGCGGTGTGTAAACACCAGGACATCTTGCTCACGATGCGTGGACACCAGTTCTACAGTGTTTGCACATTGCGGACACCGTGCTCACGATGTGTGGACACCAGGACACCGTGCTCACGATGTGTGGAAACTAGTTCCATGGTGTCCGCACATCGTGGACACCGTGCCCACTCCATTCCCTTTCTGCAAACGTAGTGAATCAAAATCATGCTAAATAAGAGAGAATCTCATTCTCCTCCAAAGCTTTATCTTACATCCATTAAATCTTCACAGGAAAATGTTCAGATTGCATTTCCAACAACTAATTACCCAAAAGTCAATTGACCCAGAACCCTAATATAGTAGAACACTCATCAAATCAATTAAAAATCGATATCCCCAAAATTCAACGCAATATATTACTCAAAGCTCAAAACGTATTCATTAGGCAAACATACATAATATATCAATGATTTTAAACATTTTGTACACAGAAATATGAGAACTGAGTGAGAATTGAACCTTAATCGAGGAACTTCACAGTGCCACTGAGAGAGAAAAGTGAGAGACAGAGAATTGGAATTGAAAAGATTTGAGTGGAAGAATGAATTGGAAGATATTTCTTAGAAGAGATATGTAGAAGATATTTATATAATTTCAACTGCAATAGTCAACAAAAATGGCTACGTACTGTAGCAAAATCGGATTGGAAACAGACAAGTGTGAAAACTCGTGCGACGAAAATGAATAGTGAATAATAGGTTCCCTCTTTTAATAGATAAAGATTTGAGAGGAAAAATGAATTGGAAGATATTTCTTAGAAGATATATGTAGAAGATATTTATATAATTTCAACTGCAATAGTCAACAAAAATGGCTACGTACTGTAGCAAAATCGGATTGGAAATAGGCAAGTATGAAAACTCGTGTGACAAAAATGAATAGTGAATAATATGTTGCCTCTTTTAATAGAGGAGTACAAAAATAAATAGTGAATAATATGTTGCCTCTTTTAATAGAGAAGTGATAAGTTTCTCCATTATTTCATTAACAGTAATTTTTAAGGGTTGAAATTTTGAATTTACAAACAAAAGGGATTATAAAGTTTATTCCAATGTTAGGCTGACTCGCATTTATTTTCCTTCCTGTCCTTGAGTCCATTAATAAATGATTTACCTATAAAAAGATTGTGGCCATGTTACAGAAAGTCTCTTAACATTGAAGTTTTCAGCATTATTGTGAGGAAAATTTAAATTCCAGTTGGATTTAGGGACACAAATTGGCAATATGGATTTGGTAACTTCAGTAAACAAGACTGTTACTTTAATTTTCGACTATCTTTAAAACTCACAAGAATGTATAATGTAGCAAGTAATTTCGGCCAAACACCTTACTGGAATAATGGAAGTCCCCTGAGGCTTATCCCTTCATGAATCTACATCAAGATCAGTGAAAATCATACTTTGTAAAATCAATTTAATAAAGGTTGGCTACCATCGAATAGTTTGTTCCACCACAATTTTTTATACCTCTCGTTTTCAATTTCTTATTAGCTTCTTAAACAAAATCAATATTTTTCGATTCACATCACACTTTTTCCCGTTTTGCTCTTAATAAATCCCATGGAAATATCATTCAACGGAGCGACGTGACTGCCACTCTCAATCACTCTGCGAATGATTTATATTGGGCTTGTTATTTATTGGCCTTATCATTACATCTATGATGGACCTCGGACCTTGGCCCGTTAGTCTCAAGGAAAATAGCCCAAACATACTAAATCATTTAACCAGTTCACGAAAACACTAATAAAAACTTTACTAATTCCAAATATTCGTTTATATTTTTTTGTTATTCTCAAAGTACTATTTTTTTTAGAAAAATGAATTTACAGTACATTTGTAACTTATTTGTTGTATTATGTTACACTTTTCATAACCTGTTTTCGCTGCAATATTCACTACCTATATATTGTGTTATACACATACTGACGTCCATTTTTACCGTCACCATGGCCGTTGTTGTCAACACAACTTGTAATATTCATTTTTATAGCATTCCCACCACTTCCACCACAAATTGCACCCCTCACACTAGGGATATCAGTTTGGCTTGCCAGCTCGAACAACCCATGACTCGACATGAGCCGAACCGGCCCATGTGGCCCATATAAAATAAAATTAAAAAATTAAAATGGAAGGGAGGGGAAGAGACAGCTGTGTAGCTGCCTATTTAAATGCAATCGTGCTGCCTTTGTGTTATCTGCCTATTTAAAGGCAATCGTGCTGCCTTTGTGTTATATATATATATATGTCGGACTGACCTGTTGAGGCACGAGCCTCAAATTTTTTTCCGAGCCTTTGTTCAGTTCGACTCGGGTAAAAAAAAGCTCGAACCCATTTCGCTCGGGCTCGAGTTCGAACCTATTTTGCTCGAGCTCGAATTTTGGCTTGTGACTCGACTCATTGCCACCCCCTACATACCATAACAACAGCGAAACTCAATCCCCCTCCCACAAAAATAAAAAATTGGGCAAGTATTGATTTAGAATTCGTGAATATTGACAAGTATCGATTTAGAATTTGTAGAAAAGCCATGAACAAAAAAAGGTACATAAATGAAAAGTTAAAGTTCTTGGATTAAATTACGTCTAAATTCTAAAATAGATATTGCAACCTTTTGTAGTCAATAGTGTGAGATATAAATTCTTTGTTAGGTAAACCAAGATGGGAGCACTAGATTAGGTAACCTAATTATGAAACTTGGAAACAGTCAAGTTAAAAATTGACTAAAGTATACAACAAAGCAATAATTATTAGCTAAGCCAAGTTGATCAGTTTTTCTTTCATATAACAAAAAAATAGTGGTTAAGACTTGAAGAAAAAAAGAGGCAATATTATGGTGGTGACTGACCCACAAACAGCTGTCTCTACACCCTGTCAACTCTTCCATTTCACACTATATTAACCTGGTCATCAATCGTGAGCTTATATTACTAACTTATTACATTTTTTTACTTATGAAAATTAGTAACTTATTGTGAAATTAACTCTTTCAAGTTACCATGCGACACTTAGCTTATACTATTAATAAAAGTATAAAGAGATGTTTCCTAGTTCCTGAATTCTATCAAAAAAGTTGATACTTTTGTTCAAACAAAAGAGAGGAGTAAAAAGAAGGTGTCTATAAATAATTGACCAGACAAAAAGGAAAAAGAAAAAGAAAAGGAAAAGGAAAAACAGCAATGAAGCTCTTTTTTTTTTTTTTAACGTTAACCTGCCCGAATAGCTCTTCTCCTCCATTTGTATATAAACTCCACCATCCAGCCCCATCTCTATACAAACAAAACATTTTTCTTCAAATAGAAATTGCATAGCCTCTCTCTTTCTCTATATAAATATACATATATACATATCTCTTAATTATCTTTCTTTTGAAGGAGCAACGGAGGCCATGAAGATGAAGATGCTGGCAACTGCCTGGATGGTCCTCATGTTGATAGCACTCTCCTCCGTAAACGGTGTCTCCGCCGCTGATCCTCCGGCTCCAGGCCCCACCTCCGACGCCACCACCTTCATTCCCACCTTCTTTGCCTCCGTAGCAGCCCTCGTTTTTGCTCTCCTCTTTTGATCTGCCCATGTTTTTACTTATTGATTTGATGTGGGATTTGTCTGGTTTGATGTAATGTAACTAATAATTAAGTTGGTTTGATTGTTCATTTTTGAATTTATTATGCATGTAAAATGATGATTTTAATTAATTATTGTTGATTAATAAGAGAGAGAGAGAGAGAGATTTGTTTTTCCAGTCCCTCTTAAATTTATATTTTATTTTCATTTATATTTTCAGTAATTGACATAAAGATCTACTTTCTAATTGAAGGCTCATTTTAGAACTAGAAGGAATGTATAATAAACCATTAATAAATAAAAAAATGTTTTTATTGCTCTTCATATTGTCCCTTTTAGGAGAGTACCTGGTTAGAACTGGAGCTTGGGAGTTACACAAAGGGTGGCAGCAAACGGAATGCAAAATAGAATTTAAGAAATGTTAGAATAAATGGAAGAGTAAAGAATCTTGAATTTACATTTGTAAATAAGAAAAATATTTTCAACTTCTTTTTGTTGGTTTAAGTCTAACGGGATGGGACTAATTGCTACTTCCAATTACTAATTAACATTGAGTAAGTTCAACCTTTGTGGTTGTTTGCATCAACACTGCTCTTTGCTCCAGGTTGATTATTGCTTTCATATTTAAGCGATGTGTGACTGTTAACCTTTGCAAAAAGTTTACACACTAGAAATATATTCTTAACGGGGCCACGATATCATATTGAACTAACACATCTAAAAGTTTAAGGAGGACATGTTAGTATAAATTAATAAGGGTGTTTTGATTCTTAATAATTAATCATTCTCAAGTCCTCTTACAAATATATAGCTACTTTCAAACGTTATTTACCAAATATCACTAGTCTTGGATAATGAAAAACTTCAATAATTTTTAAAATTAATTTATTCTCCTGATTAATTAATTTTTAAAATCCTGAACCCATCCCCTCTTATCCAGTAGTTAGTTGTACTTGATATTGATTTGTTGAGAATTGGAGATTTGTGGGCGCGCGACCTTCAATTGAATTATGACGTTTTGAAGTTACAAAATAAATAAAAACGTTTTCAGGTTATAAAGAAAAATTCCACATTGTGGCCAATTTTTGACTCATTCGGTCCGACATTCGTGTACGCAGGTCGCACGCCCATACAAGTTCAAGGCCAAGTCGGTCCAAGATTTGTACCCCCACTGCGGGCGCGTAGGCCATGGAGAAGTTTCTATGCAACAAATGGTTACACATTACAAATTATTAACCCATATATAAATTGGTCCACAAACTTATTTCTATCCTATGTGGGATAACTATTTAAGTTTTCCCACATTACCACATTTCTTTTCCTNGAGATTAATATCACATACACAAGTGAAAAATAATTTGCCAATCATATATATTCCAACAAAAAAATTCAAGATATATTGAATCACAATACCAAAAATGAGTTAAAAATCTCATAAAAACACTGAAGAGGTTTCAGGTTATATCGTGCGGTCAAGGAAAAATGAATAACATTGTGAATCCATATATAATATGAGTAGCCAGAAGACCAGAGGCCAGAGATTTGCATACGCTTCCTACTTAACATACACCTTATCATAAAAAATTTGCACCAAGTTTTTGGAATCTCATGCAACGTGGTTGCCAGTACCGAATTTGCATACACATCCTACCAATTGCTCTGCTCATCAAAATCCTATTACGGGGTAGATGAATCCTCAAGTGGATACGTCCTTTTTACCAATCAAAGAGTTCTACAGATTGCCCCGTAATAAACACATAAGCACATACAGCAAGACGGAGTTACAAAATGACTGGTGCTTCTTTTGGTGATTGAGGGAATTCCAAGGTAGACGAGGCGTTATAGTTCACTTTGAAAATCAAAACTTCAAAACAAGTAGACAACTGAAATGTACGATTGGTGAACTTGTAAATGAATGCTCTGAGGAACTAAAATATCATCATTGAACAAGGAAGCCGGCTGAGTCCAACCATGATCCAAGGTTAGTACAGTGAATAAGCTTACTGAAGGAGTTTTTGGTAATAGGGAGGTTCAAAGTTGTACATTACACCACAACAATGTCCCTTCGAATCTCTGATAGGATACTCTGCTCTTTTTATGGTAATATGACTGGGATGACTAGAATATGTTAGGTTTATTAATTTTTCACGTGGGTGTAAAGCTATCTCAAAGTTGAGTCCAATTAAAGTGATCTAATAAAAAATTAAATTGTTGGGCATATGACATCTAAATAAAGTATGGGTCAGATTATACGTGTAGAGACAAAATTCATTAGGATTGTATTTGACGATTGACCAAATACATATGAAAACTATAAATAGAGTTATGGTCCTCAATTCATATATATGCAACTTCTCATTCTTTGTGTCATCCCATCAATACAAGAATACAAGAGAAATTACATTGAAAATGAAGATCCAAAACCGAAAAATCAAGAACCAAGAAAAATGATTGAAACAATTAAATCGAAGAACAAGAGAATCAAGATTATGGAGCAAGAAGCGAAATCAAGATCAAGAATTCAAGAACCAAAAGAGCCAATAATCAAGATTCAAAATCCGGAAGCAAGATCCAGTAATAAGAAATTATTTCCAAAGAATTAAGTTATGTTCAACATTATTAATTTTCTTAATAATATGACATGAGGGATCTTGACAATTAAACAATTATGTTTTCTAATTTTATAAAGTTTAAAGTTTCGTAAAGTTTAACAAGTAGTATTAGAGTAGTTCCATGTTAAACCATTGAGATTAAAGAAAGAATTTTAGGATTAAGATTCATACTTTGGATTTTTCAATTTTGAAATGTAAATTTTATCCCTAAATTTTGAATTTTGGGAAAGTTTTAACTAAAATTGATCGTTGAATTAACTTTTTGGCATTATGTGTATCTATTATGGCAGTGTTACTGAATGAATAAAAAAAACGTGTTTGAATTAATTATGATAAGTTTTCTTCTGACACATTGATTGACCGAATGTGTGGACACATTTTCCAAATTCTTATTAATGGACATTAAATCCATCCTTGAATTAAGTGGCTTCGGGCGGCGTGGAGTAATATTTTTTAATGGGAACGAAAACAAGATTTATAGTTGAGGCGATTGTCGGGGTAATTGTTGTTCGGCACTATGGCTCTCAATTGCTGATTTTTTTTTTATTTTTTTTTTGTGAAAACAAAATAAAGAAAAAAAAAATTTAAAAGCCTCAGGGGACAATCAAATTTCAAATCCTGGAACTAAAATTTATTTCGAATTACTAATTTTCTAAAATAAATTAATTGAAACAACATATTACTAAAGTAGTACCTCTTACCTAAATTAATTTATTTGGAATATTATGAAGGTCGTGTGTACGTAATTTATGCGGATATTTACCGACCCAAAAGAAGGTCGATGTTTGGCCGAAATATTTACACACATGTGGTAATAAATATGTGACAATTGTAAAGTTTTTCATTATGTAAACATTGAGTCGATCCAAAGATAGACTTGATGTTTGATCGAATTTATTGTCAATATTTGATTACTACACCAAGAGTGCTACTTACAAGTTGGTAGTTTATGTCCAAAGACTAAATATCAAAGTTATACTCGATATCTTGTGATAAGGTTCACCATTATTTGAAATTATTGATTATCCAATACGAATTTTCATTTGAACATATTAATTAGGTTTAAGTTTTCTATTCAATTAATCCATCAACTTCTACAATATCTGTCGACATCAATTATATTCATATGCTTGAACCAAAGTTTAAGGAGTGGAAAGATAATATTTATATAATTCTTAACATAGATCTAGACCTGCGTTAAGGACTGAACAATCCACTACTTGCTAATTAAAAATGGGACTAGAATAAATGGGACCGTTTAAACCAAATGAGTCTTATGATCATGAAGCGTGGAATTCCAGTAATATTTAGGGGCGCTAATGTAACTACTGTGAAGGAATTTATTAAATAAATTTTGAAAACGTTTTTTAATAGGCGATAAGGCGAAACTAATACGCTTCCGACAAACTTGATTTTACTAAAGTATAAGGTTAAAAAAAATATATGGAAGTATAACATGGAAATGTCTCACCTTGTTTCAAAACTAAAAGTATTAAAACTTGAACTATCTGATAACTTGTTCGTACATTTAGTTTTAATTTCTATTCTTGCACAATTCGACTAATTTAAGGTCAGTTACAACTGTTAAAAGTGAAATTCGACTCTTAATAAACTCATTTCATATTGTGTATGTGTGGAAGAAGAAGAAGAAAGGCTAAAACAAGATAAAATTTATATACTCACTTGACACGTACCTCTAAGGACAAGTTATAAAGAATAAGAAAATTACATTCGGTTCGGTTCAATATAAACACTTCTCACTTTGATTTATTTTAAGGTTAATTTAGTGTCAATACCTAGACACAATTGGTGATAAATTTCGGTACCAGCACTCACATAAGTGTGTTTATGCGGGGTTGCATGAACAGCCAAAAGTCAATTGATGTTAAAAGATTCATTTATGTGGGACGATGGCAAATCAGTCAAAGTTGAGGCTATAAGGACCTTAAGTTATCATTAAAATCTGGTTATTATTATTTGAATTTAAAAGGCACGTTTGCGGCATCGTCTTTTAGACGAAATTTGGTTTCTATTTCCAGATTGGACAAATTCGATTACTCTTGTTCGATTGCAAATAGTCAGTTTGATCTTTTTCTTGATTCAAATATTGTGAGTATTAGTTATTTGTCCGGTTACGATAACCTATATCTATGTAAAGAATGTTGTCTCTTATAAAGAAATCTTGAATGTGAATTCACATGGTATTAAACATAAATTAACCAATGTGAATTTTCTTCGTTATAGCACAAACGATTAGGTAATATCTCTCAAAAGAGAATGAAAAATCTTGTGTCGGAAGAAATTCTTGATTCTCTTAATTTTTCAGATTTAAGTGTTTATGTTAATTCCATTAAGGGAAAATAAATAAACATAAGAAGATTAGGTATTAATAAGATTTCGGACATTTTATAAGAAATTCATAAGGATATCTGTGGGCCATTCACTTCGGCTTCTTGGAATGATCAATAGTAATTTAGTATATTTCATACACGAATTTTTCTCACTATAGCTATCTATATCTCATATATAAGAAATCTCAAACACTAGACTTGTTCAAGGCATACAAAGTTGAGGTTGAAAATCAACTCAACAAACGAATAAAACATGTCAGATCTAGTCGTGGTGGATGTCAGATATGATGGATTAAGAGAACAATGTCCAGAGCTTTTGCTAAAATTCCTAAAGGAATGTGAAATTGTCTAGCAGTACACCATGTCAGGATCCTCTGGCATGCATGGTGTTACTAAAAGAAGAAACAAAACAATTAAGGATGTGGTAAGAAATATAATTATTCATTTCATCTTGCCAGAATCTCTCTAGGAAAAAATGTTAAAGACTGCAACTTGAATTCTCAATAAAGTTTCAAGTAAAGCAACTATTAAGGAGTTACAAGTTTTTAAAGATCCCTCTATTATGTCAATTTTTGAAACGGAAAATGTCCAATTCTTTGAGAATGTAAAGTTTACAATGAGAGATAAAGTTATAAGGTTAATGATTTTGTTTTGGAGGAAGAATATATATATATTTCTTCTGTTGCAATTGACAATTATCAGGATCATGGACAAATTCTTACTCCAGATCTTATTCAAGAAGTAATTTCGGATCAAAACAATATTACAAAATCCCCTATACACAATCAAGAGATTGTTTAAGAAAAACAAACTCAACAATCTCAAGAACAAATGTCATTAAGAAAAATACACTATAAAAAAAAGAGAGGCAATTCTGGATGACTTTATAATTTTTCTCTAAGAAAATAAGGATGACAGAGATTGATGTAAGAAGAATTGATCAATCAACTTTCATGAAGTCATGCAAATGAATAATTCTCAACAGTAGATTGATGTCATGCATAAAGAGATAAAGTTCATGAGTTACAATAACGTTTGGGAACTCATCCTATTGCCTGAAGGTGCGAACTCATTGGTTGTAACTGAATATTTAAAATCAAGAGGGATTTGAAGGGTGATGTGGAGAGATATGAGGTTCGTCTTATTGCAAATGACTTTACTCAAAAGGAAGACATTGACATTAAAGACATTTTTTCTCCGATTTCTCTGAAAGACTCTTTCAGGACAATTATGACATTTGTGACACATTTTGATCTTAAGTTATGTCAGATGGTTTACAAATTAAAGAAATATATCGATGTGCTTAAGCTGGTTTCCTATAATGGTATCACAAATTTTATCAAATAATTATCTCATTTGGTTTTAAGATAAATTCAATTGATGATTGTGTACATCACAAGTTCAGTGGAAGTAAACATATTTTTGGTATTGTATGTCGATAACATACTGTTTGTCTGCAATGATATAAACTTATTGTACGAAACCAAGAAATTTCTGTCATGAAATTTTGAAATGAAAAAATCTTGGTGATACCTCTTTTGTTTTAAGGACATAGATACACAAGAATCGTTCTTGGATTATTTTTGGATTATCACAAAAGAGTTGTATCAATAAGGTTCTTAAAAGATTTGAAAATATTTCTGTCATGAAATTTTTGAATGAGAAATTTTGGTGATACCTCTTTGTATTAAGGATATAGTTACACAAGAATCGTTCTTGGTGTATTTTTGGATTATCACAAAAGAGTTGTATCGATAAGATTCTTAAAAGATTTGAAATGTAGATATATAATTCAGGTGATGCCCCTATACTCAGGTTTGTACACATTTGGATATAACATTCGGTGTTGAAATGCTAGATAGATATTTAATTACCTTTGGGATGAAAATTTGGAAAGTAGCTATGAGGTTATTCAGTATCTATAGTAAACTAAGGATTACATGATTACATTTAGGAAAATCAGACCAATTAGAAATTATTGGATATTCTGATTCTGATCATGGAATATGACTGCAAAATATTATCACTAGACTACATATTTAGGATGGATTTGAAAGATCACTTTAGTTATTATGTGACATATTTGTCTTATATTCCAACAGGAACTTGACGATGTCAAAGTTTATAAACATTAAGTTCATAGTTGTTAAAGAAATAATTCAGAGTGGTTAGATTTTTATGAAGCATATTAGGACAAACTCCATAATTATGAATCCGTTTACTAAATGGCTACCACCCAAGGTCTTTCATGAGCATAATACTCATATGTGTGTTGTATCTTTTGATGATATGCCTATTTAGTAGGAATTTGTATTTGGATGTTGTCTATTTTAGACACATATTTTTGTTCATGGATATTCGATTTATTTCAGAAATAAAGTATTCAGTTCAATTCCACTTTGATTAAAGTTTATGGTTGATCTCATTAAAAGATAACGTATGACTAGTTGGAAATATGCATGTTTGGATCACATTACATGTAATTTCCATGCTACACATCCACACTTGATTTATGTCATTTGATTATATTGATGTACGAGATCATTGATAAGTTTAGTTATGATATTTGTAACGAAGACCGCTTTGATCCTATATTAATATAATCAATTGACAAGATTGTTTGAAGATACTTTTGATTATGATAGCAAAAATTTTGAGCTCATAAAGTTATACACATTTATAAGGTAACATATGTGGCCCAAATGGGAAATTGTTGGGAAATTATTTAATTTGCCATGTGGGCCGATATATGTAATTAATTGTGTATAAAAACTATCTAAAAGTTAAGCCCAAAATTAAAGTGATCTAATAAAGAATTAAGTAATTGGTTTTTGAACATCTAAATAAAGTGTAAGTTGGATTATATGTGTAGAGATCAGATCCATTGGTGTTTGTATTTGACGATGGGCCAAATACATATGAAAACTATATATATGGTTATGGTCTTCAATTCATATACAATTCTCATTCTTTGTGTCATCCCATTAATACAAGAATACAAGAGAAAACATATTAAAGAGGAAAATTCATAAGTCCATAATCAAGAATCAAGAAAAAGGTTTGAAACAATTAAATTGAAGAATAATGAATCAAGATTTAAAGATCAAGATTCATTATTCATTATTCAAAATACAAATCAATGGAACAAGCATTAATTAAGTTTCTTGGCGATTTGACATGAAAATCTTGACAATTATGTAAAGTTTATAAAGTTTAAGTTTCATGAATAGAACTAATGTCTTCTTGTTTATCAGTTTCATTTTTACGATTTTAGTAGCAGAGCTATAAGTTTGTTCAGTATTTTCATTTTTTTAAATCTAAAACATGCAACATGATCCCAAAGAAAAATTATGACAAAGATTGGCCTAAATAGAGGAAGATAAAGACTTGACTAAAATTGGAAAATAATAGTTAATTGATTTCAGATTTCATTTGCCCGGGCTCATAGTGCTCTCCAATGCCTACTTATTGTCAGTGTGCTAAGCCCATTAGTTGTTTTAGTCTCTGCTTTCATTTTGATACCAAGAGTTGAAAAAACCATTAAGTCAACTAGATCTGTTCACTTGCTAAATAAGAATCATCTGTTCAACTACTTGTAAGGTTCATGATTCATCTAATAAATACGGTCATAATATTTCTTCTTGTCAATTTCTTACAAAGTATAGGAACATGTTCATATGTTTGTTAATCCAATGGAAGGAATTATCTGATCACAGTTTGGCTAACTTTTCTGTTGTTGTCACTGTAGAAATAGTTCCAACATCAAGATTAGATGAGTAAACAAGGCCATATTTTCAGATTACGTTTTTTACCCTTTTCATTTCCAAGTCTACAATCTTTCATGATCATTTCCCACCTGCGGATTTTAAAAAAATCAGTACCGATGCACATATTGGCAGGGGAATGAGGGCATTATTCGAAATTTGATAGCTATATATATATATATATATATATAGCTTACTATTAAGCTTATAAATTATGTTGTTATTGATCTGAATCTAAAACTTTTAATTTTTTGGAAAAATGTGCGTGGCTTATTTTTACATATCTTATATATTGGCTCTTTTAATTTATATTGTTGATTTTTAATTGTCGAACATTGAGATAAGTGCACTGGTTATGGCCGGATTGGCGGTAGCTAGTCCTGTTTGACTGGATTGTAAGCAGATTAGTCCTAGAATATACGAGATGTGATTTTTATTGTGTTTCCTTGTATATCATGATCTAATTTCGTGACATACAAGTACATGAGATGCGATTTTTATTGTGCTTCCTTAAAACTCTGCCTTTCCTTATATTGGCCTTAAACAAATTTAGAAAATCTTTTAGTATATTTTATACTATTTCTTACCACTTTATTGCAGATCCTTACTAAGAATGAATTCCTTATTTTGATGATTACTTTACATATAAGTAATGTAAGAAATCAAGATTGGAATTAAGCTTTGAAATAAAAAATTTCGTTCTTATTTATTAATGTTTAGGCTCGGCCAACTTCAAGAAAGAGTACAAGACGTGATGCTTTATTGATAATTCAGAACAAATGTTTTCTTCAAGCATTTGAAGAATTAAAAAACATGTTGGTGCTCTAATTACAATTCCGTCTTCTGATCCAGCTACTTCGCGTGTAGTTAAGAACGGGAGTTCTTAACCCAAATGATGATTGCGGTCAAGTACAATAGGGTAGTGGTGATAAATTTAAACGGTGGGTGTGATTCCACTTCATCAAGTCAAAAAGAAGAAGAAATAAAAGGAAGTTGTTCTTAGTTCTTTTGATTGTTATTTTGTTAATTTTGCGAAATTATAAAAATCAGATATTATTATATTTTTTATCAAAATTATTAGTGGATTGTTTAACCCGTGGCATGGGAGCCTTGGATGTTTCCCTTCGGAGTATACCACGTTATATCTAGTTAATTTTCGTACTTATCAAACTTATCACACAACTTTCTATGGCAATATATCAAAGGAAAAACTGAAATAAGGGGTCGAAATTTGGTATAATCAATCCCAAGCCGATGTTTCCAAGTCAAGTCTGAGCAACAAATAAAGTGATCTGAGATTCCGTCTAAAGCTTGTGCTTTTGTGTCTGTCTGATACACAAACCTGCAATACACTAACAAATTTACACGACAGCCAGACAGTAAAATGAAAATGACGCCAAGGCTACGAGTTAGGAAGTCGATAATTTATTTATTTTTTTCGAATTTTAGTTCAATCTTTGTAACCATTCTTAATCTTCCTCTAATTAGGCCAATCTTTGTTCATTTTCTCCAAGATTTTTCTCCAAGATACAACGTTGAAATTATTCATGACTTGCTAAGATCTTCATGTCAAATCACCAAGAGACTTAATTAACGCGGAACATGCCTTGATCCATTTATTTGTAACTTGAATAGTGAATTTTGAATCTTGATCTTTAAATCTTCAATTTAATTTCTCCAAACATTCTTCTTGATTGTGGATTTATGGATTTTCCTCTTCAATATGTTTTCTCTTGTATTCTTGTGTTAATGAGATGACACAAAGAATGAGAATTTCATATATGAATTGGGGATCATAACCCTATATATATAATTCCATATGTATTCGGTTCATCGTCAAATACAAGTCCTAATGGATCCAGTCTCTACACATATAATCTAGCCCACACTTTATTTAGATACTCAAAGTCCAATTATTTAATTCTTTATTAGATCCCTTTAATTTTGGGCTTAACTTTAAGATAACAGTTATACACAATTAATTACATATGTCGGCATACATGACAAATTTAATAATTTCCCAACAATCTCCCACTTGGGCCACATATTTTAACTTTGAAATGTGTCAAAAGTATCTCCAAACAATCTCGTCCACTGATTATATCAATATAAGATCAAAGCGGTCTTTGTTACAAATATCACAACTAAACTCTCAATAATCACGTATATCAATACAATCAAATGACATAGATCAAGTGTGGATATGTAGCATGAAAATTACATGTAATGTGATCTAAACATATTTATTTCCAACTGGTCCTATCTTATTCTTTAATGAGATCGACTATAAACTTTAATTAGAGTGGAATTTAATTGAATATTTTATTTCCGAAATAAATCGAATATCCATAGATAAAAAATGTGTCTAAAATAGATAACATCCAAATACAAATTCCCACTAAATAGGCATATCATCAAAAGATGCAATACCCATATGAGTATTATGCTCATGAAAGAATTTGGGTGGTAGCCATTTAGTAAATTGATCCATAATTATGGAGTTTTTCCTAATATGCTTTATAAAAATCTAACAACTCTGAATTATTTCTTTAACAACTATGAACTTAATGTTTATAAACTTTGACATCGTCAAGTTCCTGTTGGAATATAAGATAGCTATGTCACATAATAACTAAAGTGGTCTTTCAAATCCATCCTAAATATGTAGTCCAGTGACAATATTTTGCAGACATATTCCATGATCAGAATCAGAATATCCAATGATCTCCAATTGGTTTGATTTTATTGAATGTGATCATATAATCTTTAGTTCTCTATAGATACCGAATAATCTAATGGCTGCTTTTCAAATTTCCATCCTAGAGTTAATTAAATATCTACCTAGCATTCTAACAATGAATGCTATATCCGGATGTGTGCAAACATGAGTATACAGTAAATTCCCAACTACTGATGCATATGGAATTTTCTGTATTTTATTTTCTTCTGATTTATCATTGGGGCATTAATTGAGACTTGACTTGTCTCCCTTAGCAATATGGGTATCGCCTGAATTACATATCTTCATCTCAAATCTCTTAATAACCTTATCGATACAACTCTTTTTTAATAATTCAAAAATACACCAAAAACGATTCTTGTGTATCTATATCCTTAATACAAAAGAGACATCACCAAGATTTTTTATTTCAAAATCCATGACATAAATCTCTTGGTTTCGTGCAATAAGTATATATCATTGCAAGCAAGCAGTATGTCATTAATATACATTACAAGGAATATATACTTACTTCAACTGAACTTGTGATATACACAATCATCAACTAAATTCATTTTAAAACCAAACGAGATGATTATTTGATGAAATTTGTTATACCATTGTCGGGAAGCCTTTTTAAGCCCATAGATAAATTTCTTTAATTTGCAAACTATTTTTTTTGAGTCTCTTGACACAAAATTTTCTGGTTGCACCATATATACCGGTTCATCAATGTCACCATTAAGAAACGCTGTCTTCACATCCATTTGATGTAGCTTAAGGTTAAAATGTGCCACAAGTACCATTATAATCCTGAAAGAGTCTTTCGTTGAAATTGGAGAGAAAGTCTCTTTGTAATCGATGTCTTTCCTTTTTAAGTAAAGTATTTTGCAACAAGACGAGGCTTATATTTTTCACATCACTCTTCGAATTCCTATTGATTTTAAATATCCATTTGCAACCAATGAGTTGCGTACCTTTAGGTAATGAAATGAGTTTCCAAACGTCATTGTTACTCATGACTTTATCTCTTTATGCATGGCATCCGTCCACTCTTGAAATTTATTCATTTGCATAGTTTAATAAAAGTTGATTGATCAGATCTTCTTTCATCAATACATAACATCCTTATTTTCTTGAAGAAATACTATAAAGTCATCCGAAATTGTATTTCTCATTTCTCTAGTGGATTTCTTTAATGACATTTGTACTTGAAGTTGTTAAGTTTGTTTTTCTGGAATGATCTCTTGATTGTGTATGAGGAATTTCGTAATATTGTCTTTATCCAAAATTGCTTCTTGAACAAGATCTGGAGTAAGAATTTGTCCCTGAACCTAATCATTGTCAATTGAAACAGAAGAAATATATAAATATTCTTCTTCCAAGACAAAATTTTTAACCTTATAACCTTATTTCCCCTGGCAAACTCTACATCCTCAAGGAATCGAACATTTTTCGTTTCAAAATTGACCTAATAGTGGGATCTCTAAAAATNTTGATATAAACACTTAAGTTTGAAAAACTAAAGGAATCAAAAATTCATTCCGACACAAGATTTTTCATTCTCTTTTGAGAGAAGTGACCTAATCGCGTACAAAGCAGAATTCTCATCGGTTAATTTATGTTCAGTACCATGTGAATTCACATACAAAGTTTCTTATAAAAGGCAACTGTATTAAAACAAATATATGTTATCGTAACTGGATAAAAAAACTGGTACATACAATATTTGAATTAAGAAAAAGATCAACCTGATTATTTCCAATTGAACAAGAATAACCAAATTTGTTCAATGTAGAAATAGAAACCAAATTCCATCCAAAAGACGGTGCCTCAAATGTCTATTTCAAATCCAAATAATAACAAGTTTTTAATGATAACCTTAAGTCCCTATAGCCTCAACCTTAACTAATTTGTCATCGCCCATATAGATGAATATTTCAACATCAATAACTTTGGCAGCTCAGGCAACCCTGCATAGACACACTTATTTAAATAGTGGTACCGAAATTTATCCACCAAGTGTGTCTAGGTATTGACACTAAATGTACCTTAAAATAAACTAAAGTGAGAAATGTACTTTTCTTTACACGCGAAGCATGGTATTAGTACAATCTCTCTATATATTCTAGATCTTCACAAAAGTAACAGCTGGATTTATCACTTCGCTGTTTATTTTGAACCGAACCTGATGCATCTTTCTTATTCTTTATTACTTGTCCTTAGAGGTACTTGCCAAGTGAGTAATATCAAATTTTTATCTTGATTCAACATTTCTTCTTCTCGCACACAGTATGAAATGAACTCATTTAGAATCCACATTCCTTTTTGACAGCTATTACTGACCTTGAATTAATTGTATTGTGCAGGAAGAGAAATCGAAACCAAATGCACGATCAAATCATCAGATAGCTCAAACTTTAGTGCCTTTAATTTTGAAACGATATGAGACATCTCCATGATGTACTCCTAAATATTTTCTTTACTTTTATACCTTAATGAAACTAAGTTCGCCAAAAGTGTACTAGTTTCAGCCTTATCGCTCTTTGCAAAGTATTTTTCAATTTCATCAAGAAATTCATTGACAGTAGTTACCTTATTGGATATAGTGTCCCTGAATGACTCCGGAATACCACGCTTCATGATCATAAGACTCATGCGGTTTGAACAATCCCACTTATCAAAGTCCATTTTTTCATTAATGGAACTTTTATTCGTAACTGTAGCGGGTTGTTCAGTCCTTAACGTAAGGTCTAAGTTCATGCAGCCAAAAACGATATGAACGTTCTCTTTTCAGTCCTTAAAGTTGGTTCCATTGAGCACGAAAGTAGAGTTGATGTTGGCAGATATTGTAGAAATTGATAGATTAACTGAATTGAGAACTTAACATGTTCACATAGGAATCCGTATTAAATAATTAATTAATTCAAATAGTGGTAAACCCCGTCAAAAGAGATCGAGCACGACATTGATATTTAGTTTTTAGATAGAAATACTAACTTGTAAGTGGTACTCTTGTTGTAGTAATCAAATATTGATAATAAAGTATGACAAACAATAAACATATCTTTGGTCCGATTTATTGTTCACATAAAACAAAATCTTATAATTGTCACATATTTATTATCACATGTGTGTAAATAATTCGGTCAAATATTAACATTCCTTTGGGTCGGTCAATACCTGCATGNATCGACTCAATGTTTACATAATGAAAAACTTTACAATTGTCACATATTTATTATCACATGTGTGTAAATAATTCGGTCAAATATTAACATTCCTTTGGGTCGGTCAATACCTGCATGAATTACGTACACACAACGTTCTTAATATTCCAAATAAATTAATCTAGACAAGAGAGGTCACTTTGGTGACATGTTGCTTCAATTAATTTATTTAGGAAAATTAGTAATCCAAAAGAAATTTCAAATACCAAAATTTTAATTTTAACTGTTAATCCTTAATTCTTTTATTTTATTTTGAAACTTTAGGGGCCTAGGGTTAATAATTCAGAATTTTAGGGATCAAAAAATTAATTATCCAAAATTTTAGGGATCAATAATTAATTATTGAAAATTTTAGGAGTCAAAAAATTGATTAATCAAAATTTTGGGGACCAAAAAATTAATTATTCAAAATCGTAGGGGCCAATTTAAACCTATTATGAACTTTTATGGGCTTAATTACAAAATTCAGAACTTTAATGGCCTAAAATAAATTAATTTTAAAACTCCAGAGGCTGAATTATTAAAACCCATAATCTTAAGGCCCAACATGAATGAAATTTAAACTTTAGGGACTAAATTATGAAACCCGAAACTTTAAAAGGCACAATTGGATGAATTTTAACTTTAGGGGCTGAATCACAAAAACTTTAAATTTAAGGGGTTGAAACTTTAAATACTTAACCCAAATTTGAAATTGCAAATTAGGGCTTGAAATTTTCTAATTTCCAACCGAAGCCCCGACCCCCAAAATTCACCCAAACCCTAAAACTCAAAAAAATATTCTCTTCATCCATGGAACCGGAGCGCCGTCGTTGCTGAAAATTTGCAACAGCTCGGTGCTGCTACCATGTATTCAGCGCCGAGCGGCGTTGGTTTCAGCCGCGGGCGCCGCCACAAATCTTTTTTTTAAATTAAAAAAAATGAAATATTAAATTTTGGATCGAATAATTTTTAAATTTAACAAAAATAAATTCGGATTGCTAAATTCAAAAAATAATAAAATTATCACAAAAACGAAATTAAAATTTCGATTTTCAATGATTCAACATGAATTGGCTCTGATACCACTTGTTGAAATTATTCATGAAACTTGAATTTTAAAAACTTGTCAATATCTTTATGTCAAATCACCAAGAAACTTAATTAACGCAGAACATACATTGATCCATTGATTTGTAACTTGAATAGTGAATTTTGATCTTTAAATCTTCAATTTAATTTCTCCAAACCTGCTTCTTGATTGTGGATTTATAGATCTTCCTCTTCAATATGTTTTCTCTTGTATTCTTGCATTGATGCGATGACACAAAGAATAAATATTTCACATATGAATTGAACTGATGACCATAAACATATATATATAATTCCATATATATTCGTCCGGTCTCTACACATATAATCTGGCCCATATTTTATTTAGATTTCCAAATCTCAATTACTTAATTCTTTATTATATCACTTTAATTTTGGACTTAACTTTAAGATAACATTTATACACAATTAATTACATATGTCGGCCCACATGACAAATTTAATAATTTCCCAACAACAACTACTCCAGACATACCCGAGCAAACAAAAGAGAAAAAAGATGTACAAACGAATTGGATTAGTAACTCATAGCTAATGACTTTCAATAAATCAAAACATTCGGATACAAAGAGAACATACATTTTTATACGTATGTTTTGATTCGTCTTACAATGCACTCAACTTGGGTCTTAGATCCTCAAAAATCTTCCTATTATGTGCCATCTATATGTGGTAAACGGTAGCAGCAAGTGCAATTCTCTTAATTTTACTTTGCAAGTCGTACCACAGACTTTCTTTTTAATCCATTTCAAGCTTGACAAAGTAGACATATTACGTGTGATGGCCAGCCAACCACGAATCTGTCCCCAAATTGAGTTGTTGAACAGACATGAAAAAAACAAGTGATGTGCGGTTTCTTCCATCTCTCCACAAAATATGCAATTCCTGTCCAATTCCATGTATTGTAGCTTGTCTTTAGTTAGTAATCTGGACTGAGCTCCTAATCAAAGAATGAAAGCATGCTTTGGGGTGATAGAGGCGTTCCAAACAGTGGATGCCCAAATTGCCAGGAACCCTTAGGCTTGAAAAATTCATAAGCTGCCTTGGTGCTGAATCAGTCCGCCACAGTCTACTCAGCTTGTCAATTCCAGCCTGAATGCACCGTTTAGGTACTATGATGTTGTCCCTGATTTTCAGCACTTTTTTAAGTAGCGGAGAGTTATCTTTTCTCATCATGCATTCCCAATTGTTCGTCCCACAAAGGTGCACTTGATTGACCCATTGAATCCAAAGGGTATTTTTTTTTACTCTGGATGTTCCGAAGTGTTTTCGAGAGTAGTGCAACATTCCAGCTTTTGATATCTCTAAATCCAAGTCCTCCCTCTTGCTTTGGTAAGCAAATATTGTTCCAAGCCACCAATGGTTTTTTGCATCCCCATAGGAAATTTCAACAGAGACTAATGACTTTGGAGGCAACCGTAGCCGGTATAGGAAATGGATAACCAAAAACATTCCACACCTTGAAGAACGGCTCTCACATGCTATGCTCTCCCCGCATATGACAATGAAGCTCTCGACCATGCACCAATATAGGATGAAATCTTGTCGGTGAAGGAATCATAAAAGCTAACTTCCAATTTCACCGCTACAAGTGGTATACCCAAGTAACTTTTTCCCATGAACTTCCGCTGTAAAGAAGCTAGACTTGTCAACATTCATTTTAAGTCCTGACATATCACCAAAGCTTGTTAAGCAATTCATCAAGATACCAACTGATGTAACATCCCTTCTAGCAAAGAGCATCAAGTCATCCGCAAGTGCCAAGTGCGTGATCCTTATAGGTGCACATTTAGGATGAAAATTGAACTCACTATTCTCGGTTGCTCCCTTCACCATTCTAGAAAAGTATTCAAGGCACAACACAAATAGAAATGGAGAAAGAAGGTCACCTTGAGAGATACTTCATACTTGTTTGAGAAGCTCGTCGTGTCAATTGCAACTGTGTCGGAGAAGTAATTATATGCAATCCTTGACCTAGCATCCGCCCAGAACACATTTCTCTCTGTGTCCCTCATCATCAAGATCCCTCGTGCGGAAGTCATGAGCTTCCTCAAAAGACTCGAACTCCAAACCTACAGAGGAAGGCTAAGATTCTTTTTTAACCCGTGTTTTCTGAACTTCGTTGTCGTATTCCGGCATGGCACTGTCTGCATCTTCAAAATCTTCACCCTCCCCGAAAATTGGCTCGCTATTGAGACACACCGCTTCCATCTATGACAAATTAGATGCCACTACAAATAGGGAAAAATAAGAAAAGAAGAAAACAGGAAAAGACAAGCAACCCTACTAGCATCAGAAACAAATACATGAAAGATTAATATAAACATTGAATAATTTCCTCGTTTTCAACATAGGATATACGAGCATAGTCAGGGGCAGTGCCAAGATTTTTAAATTGAGGGGGCAAATGAAGTGATAATTAAAGCAATAAAAAAGTTATCGACACCACTATGCTCATTAAAAAAGTACAGTAAAACAACACTAATATATCATATCGAACAACAGTGTAGTTTTTCATAAATTTCATTTTTTATTTAAAAAAGGATGTTTATATTAAAAAGTATATATTATTGCTGTAACATTTAGGCCTTCATAGCTGCTCGCTTGCTTGAGTAATTGAGTACCAGAAAACAAATCATTAAGAGTTCAAGGAACAAAAAGCTAATACAAAGCAATAGTTAAAAAGTAGCAAACTTTTTTCAGCTGATTACATGACAAAATAGACCCAACTTTTCAAATCATTTAATAGCATATTCAAAGAAAAAATTATTTGCAAAACTATAAAAATTCCTTATTTTCACATTTCATTGCAAAAAATGTCATTTTCAATAGGAACGGCAAAACAATTCAACAAACTCGAAACCTGTGAGGTCCCGTCCCAAATGGGGGGAGGATTACTCACTTAATCGAGTATTCAGGA
>CAIGRB010011138.1:93804-107161 GCA_903798255.1 Fraxinus quadrangulata
AAAAAAAAAAAAAAAATTCTTTTCAAAAACCATCTTGAATTTTGGAAAAGAAAATTTGCTTTTGTTTCCACATTTCTCAAGAAACCCGACCTTATGGCCCAAAGTATTGTTCATCGAATCAAGGAGGTTTTCAGAGAGGATCATGAAAATCTCAGATGGCTAGTAATGGGAGATGACCATTCCATATTTTTTCTCAATAATATAAATGAATTTCTTATAAAGTTTGATCATACGAAGTATTATTATCTTGGTGGACTATCTAAATTTATTTTTCTGAATTATTGGTTCTCATTTAACCGAGGATTTGGTAGGGCTGGATTTATGTTGAGTGCCCCTTTGACAAAAATACTGACTAAAGACTCGAAATTTTGTTTTAAGGAGATACGCACATCTTGAGGTTGTTGATCAAACCGCAATGTCATGTATAGCTGATCTTGGAGTCAGTCGACTCCCCTACAAGAAATTCACTAGGTAACCTATAATGTGTATCATCCCCATTTACTCGTTATATTAGATGTGCATACCCCCCTTTCCCTGATGACTTGATGAAATCCTTTCAGCACTAGCATCATCAGCTACATGCCCATCATTTAGATCAAAATGCCTTCTAACATCACCACGTGGTTTAATGAATCAACAAGCAAATCTATACCCTTAACTTTAAATTTGCTGCTGGAAGAGCGATGCCCCATTTCATCAGCTTCATCAACTAGATCAAGTGCTACAAAGCCACAAGCCTGTGCAGTACCTATGCACTCATTCAGTGTCATACCACGGTTAGTTATGAAATCAGATGTAGAATTGAATGCTAAATCAGAATCGTGTCCGCAAGAACTCTATCATCTGGCACATTTAAATTGATATCCAACAAAGAAATATATTTGCCCTCGGTTTTTTTTTTTTTTTAAAAAAAAATAAAAATTGCCTTCTGTGTTAACTTAACAGAGCAACTGACGGTAGGTGAATGTAAATTCCTTTTTTGCAATGAAAGGTGAAAATAAGAATGAAAATGCCAAAAAATAAGAAGTATGAACTTTTTGCACAAAAATATTGAAAGGTAAAAACGTTTGTACTAATTACCTAGTGGAAAATTGTCCACAGAGAAAAAGGAAGCTCCAGCCTGGAGGAACCTGCCACTTGCTACAACCTTTTATCCCTTTTCTCCCAGTAGTACATGTGACAAGCCCTGTATGGTTAAAGGATAGCCAAACTCCATTCCTGAGTCTCGAAATGACCTGGCGATCTCATCTAGCTTCGGAAATGGAGGTTGGAACACCATTTCACCACATGTTTAATGTTATGCAATAAAACGAGTACTCATATGTCGAGCTTTTAGAGTAAGCGATACTTAAATCATAGTTTCAATGGGAACACGGAGAAAAGGAAGAGTAAGACCCAAAAAATGTACACAAAGGACGGCCACACACTCAAAACATGCATCTTTAATGTGATTCATTCTCAAAATCAAAGTAGACGCGTTAAACCTTTCACCATGTTTTGGCACAGCACTGATACAGCTAATCCCCGGCACCCGAAACTATTATCACAAGCAAGCATGACTGTTAACCACTGTAAGCAACTGAACATCAGACCCATCTGTACTAATATTCACCAACGTTTACATAATTTATACTTCAGCATTGGAAAACAAAACAAAAAACAAATAGAAATGTTTATAATCAATCAATATGATTAGTGTATCATCGAACTAAACTACGGAAAATAAAACTGAAAACACAACATAAAGCCATATTTGATGCACAGCAAGAACTATGTAAAGGCAGGCAGCAGGCAACCATAGCTGACATGTTAGAATCTAGTGAACATTTCTCCACTCATTCTTCCTTAGTAGTTCATAGTACTGGTTGCCAAAGTTATATCTGAAATGTGTGGAAGCAAGTTTCACTCATAGAAAATAGGGTACTCCGGTCCTGGGTCCTCGCATCTGGTTGTTCTCCTCTGTCTCTGTGAAGAACTTCACTTCTCTCTCCTATACAAAAGGGATCAATCAAAAATGATCAAGTTAGAAAACAAGGCCAACACTATTATCTTCATTCACTTGTTTTTTTCGTAATCATTGCTACCATTTAGGGCAGCATGACACACTATTAATATAGCATACAAGATACAGTATGGGCAACTCAACATCTATGCTACATAAATATCCAAATCTGTGCCAAACCACCAAATCAAGTGAAGCCTATGCAGTGAAAAAGGGACATTTAAATTCTGTAATATGCTAGCTGAGCTCATGTAGATCATTATTACCGGGTCTGGGTGCATGCTGCTTTTGACAAAATCCAAGTCATTTAATGACACTTTAAAATCGAGAAGATGGCAAGGCTTTCAAATTTGTGAATGTGAATTTTGAGTTAAGACACGGGCAAGATATGTGTTTTAAGTTAACAGGATATTCAATGAGGGGGATGAAATGCAACCTTTTACCCAATACACTGCAGCTTGATTCTTGCTTACAACCAAGTTATCATCTAAGCTAAAAATAGGTTCCTCTATCAAACACGTGAACAGAAAACAGTAAGAAGCCAGAACACCATTGCTTATTAAAGATAAAAAGACACTCGATGTCACACAACAATTATAACCTCAATTGTGCATTTTATGGTTTCTTTACATGGCTTGCTAGAGAGTGCACACGTACATGGAGAGACTAAATTAAGTATCAACGCATGGTAAATTGAGCAGTACTACCATATTCTCATTGAAGCTTAATATTGAGGCAACATTTCCGCAACGGTAACAATAGTTTGGAGCAGACCACACCTGCATATTCAAATGAGCAATGAGATTATCAAAGAATACACGAAAAAATTGCACCATGAAATACAGTCATCGCTCAGATATAGAAATGGCAACTCACAGTTACAAGTCCTTTATCTTGAAACATGTACTTTAGACCTTCTTGTACAAGTTGATGGGCTCGGCAAACTAGATCAAGTTTGTTAATGTGATTGAACTGCAAAAAACAACTACAAGTTTTAGCATTACTTATTATGTTAGAACCAACACAACTATCTCGAACTTTTGAGATGTCATAAATCATTATCTGGATTCTCTTGGATGTTCCTTTAGCTAGAGTGGGCAGTTCACCCACGAGAATGAACGTCTGCTGCACCATTGGCTACCAAGCTTCTCACATGTGTCATGGACTTACCTCAGAAGTAACACTCAATATCTTCAGGATCACTCCACATCAGGTCACAGAAAGGCCCTTCATGGGGAATTTCACAGTTCCGATCAATAACTCGAATCTGGAAGGAAACAAGGACAGAGAAATTAATATAGCCCCTGTTTGGTATAGATAAAATCTGATAAAATTCTCAAGTCAAAATCAATAATTAATTTTAACCGCATATTTCATGAGACCCACAACTTTTCAACCACACATTTCATCCATTTTTATCAAACTCTACTAAAAATCTAATTTTAATCCATACCAAACAAAGGCATAATTTAATCTAGCATGAACTGGACTTAATGAATATAATTTAGCCTTGCTTGGTTTAAATAAAAATTAGATTTTTAGTAGATTTTGATGGTTGAAAAGTGGATAAAAATAGATAAAAGTCGTAGATCCCATTAAATGTGTGGTTGAAAATGAGTTCGACGAGAAATGAGTTTTAAAAATGGGGACCAAACAGGGGCTTAATCTGATATAGACTGGACAGTGTAAACCAAAAGGCGGACTAAACTAAGCACAATAGATTAACATTTGTCACGTCCAAACATTAAAAGTTCATCTATATTAGTAATTAAAAATATGTCATTCCTGAAACAAACCCACTCCTCCATAGTAATTATATGCTTAAATGACCAAGTATAACATATATGCAACATGCTCAATACTTCTTTCTTTTAGTAAAAGCATGTTCTGGTTGAGCATAGCTGAGCAATTAGCACTCATCCCACTGAACCTAAATTCATCTTTCTATCAACTTCAAAATTCTCATGGTAAATGTACATTATATTACAAAAGAAAAATAATCAAACCTGATCGATAGTTCTAACATCTGGGGATAACCCACCGTGCACACAAAGTACCTGTTAGTCCGAAGAGGTGAGAGTTTTTACAGCTACCCTCTTTAAATGATAGGTAAAGAGAAACCAAAAAGAAAGATGGCATACCGTTCCTTCAATAATTGCTGACAGAGTTAGATAGTCAAAGACATCTGTACAATACCGCCAAGCATTTGCATTCCCATACTTCCTTTGACATTCGTCATAAAATCCATAGACCTTCCGAGGATGATTACATGGAAAAGCTCATCAGCACTTAGCAGTAAACGAAAATGCTATTGTAGTACATTGTATGTTCGTTACCAAGGGCATAAAATAAGCAAACGACAATATGCATCCCAATCATTTCTGTCCAAAGAGAACTTAAGGCAAGATAGTAATAATCATGGCATAACTGAATATAGAGTATGTTCTTGTCTCACCAATCGCCCCTCAAAGTCCTGGTCGAGATGATGCAGTTAATCAAGAGAGTTCATTATTTAAAAATAACAAACGCCAATTAATTTCTTTTATGAGAAACAATCATTCATCTATCATTTAAGTACAAGAGGAAATGATATAATCAGACTACGAAAGGGGAAAGAGAAATCAAGAATAAAACACACAGTTCTAACGATTAATAAGAAAAGAAATCCCTGGACTCCTCATCCCTAGAAACTCAAAAGGATGAAAAAGTTTCCCTTGCTCAGCTACAACTTGTTCCGTTCCTTCAAAAATTTTGCTTTTTTTAATCTTGTCCAAATGATCCAAATAATAATTGAAACATTAACCATCATGTGCACTTGCAGTTCCACTTTTGAGCTCATTTACCGATTCCATATAATTATATTGACCTTGAAAGCACAACGAATGAAGTTACAATATTGATTACCTGGGTCAATTGCCTGCTTTCATGATTTCCACGTAGGAGAGTAATGTTAGCTGGGTATCTGTAGCAAAACACAAATGAAAATATATTATTAATCATATGAGAATATATCAACTACAGAGAATCTCATATTATATTGGAGCATATATCTGATTTTTTTCCCCGACAAATTGAACGTTCAATCTACGAAGCTTGCAAAAATAGTACTAAACAGACATGTTATCCATAAAATTCATAGCAATTGCAGTAATAATAGTTCATCAAAGTAAGGCTGGATATTTTCTGCACCATTACCTAGTGATTTTAAGATTATGAAGACAGTAAGCAGACAATAATTCAGCTTGAGCTTAGATATGTATTCATAAAAGGATTATAACTAACTAGAACAGCAAGAACATTCATTAACTGTCTATTGACATGTCAATTTAATTTTATAAATGCAATTAGAAATGAAGATCCCAGCTCCGTATCAACAACCCAATTCTTATGTGCAATGATTTTTCATTCTAAACCTTGCTTCAACATGATCGCGAATTTAATTAGACAAGCAGTTGGCCGAGAATATTTGCTGAAGCAATTGAATGAAATAATTGACATACAAATAAATTTAAAAAATTCAAATATAGACCATAAATAGGCATGTCATGCACCTTGCTTTGAGAAGCAAAAGAATTGTGAAAACTTCTAGGCTATTGTAACCACGGTCAACAAAATCTCCCTGCCAAGACAGAAGAAGTTTCACAATGTAGATAAAAGAGTCCAAAGATGGAACAAGTATAAAAAGGAAGTTAGGTGAACATATTTATACAAGATTTACCATAAAAATGTAATTAGTCTCCGGTACATGACCTCCAGTCTGGAAGAGTTTCATCAAATCATGAAACTGTCCATGGATGTCCCCACATACCGTAACAGGACAATTTACAGGCTGAACATTTGACTCCTCAATCAATATCTCCTTAACCTGAATACGAAAGTTGCAAACTAAAATTAGAAGAACGTAAGGGATAGCATAGCACCAGAAAGCAAACAAAAAAGACATCAATGCCAGAATGTGGAGCAGCCTTTAGAAAGGGAAAAAAAAAAAACAGGGCTTTTGGCACTTTTCGTCCTCAACCTTCCCGAAATGTTACTAATCTACCCTCAACCATTTTTATTTTATTTTTACACCAGACATCCTCAAGCTTACATAAATGTAGCAAAACTCTTCCTTCCACCATTTTGGACACATAAAATGACTTCCTCCCTCTTTAAATAAATACAAAAAGGAAAGAAAAAATAAAAATAGAAGGAAAATTGCAGCAAGAGTCCTAAATGTTTTCAAAATAAACAAATAAGTCTTCTTCTCCAATCACTCCCATTCCCCAACCAAGTCAACCCCCACAACCCCCACTCAAACCACCAGCCAGCCAACTGTTGCCCCCAGCACTACCCTCACCACACAACTCATCACTGACCCCACTGTTGTTACAGAGGATGAATCCTCCACCATTTCTGAAAGCACCATCAGTACATCTTCTCACACCGATACAAAGGATATGCTTCACTTCAATTAAATAATTAATTCAAATTTTCTCAAATTTTTACATCTAAGTAACTCTGATATAGTGGAAAGGACAATCAGTAAGGTAAAAACGGCGGAACACAAAGATGGAAGGAGTTTACTGAAGACGTGCGATAAAGTGCTCAACATCATAGCCGAAATTCCTGCTCATCAAAAATTCCTAGTCTTGGTTCCTAATTGCTGAGATACGTAAATACTAGAAAATAGTAAAAATTATGGAAAGAAAACAAAAATACCCCTTTTGGTCCCCAAAAACTTGTTAGTAGTAGGTTTTAGCTTGCATCAAAAAGTGCCAAAATCCCTAAATAATAAGAGTATTATACAGATATGGAATGGCACAAGTACAACAGGAAGAGAACAAGCACATAAAGAAGTCCCTTTTCCTCTTCATTGCAAGCAAAAAGATGACTTATTGTTGAAATTTGTTAATTACTTCTTTCCTTGAAACACACCATAGAACAAGAAAAATACTAAAATTACCAATGGACAAAATTTATTTAGGCAGAATGAAATAAAGCTATACCAATATGGGATGTCAAGAATCCAGTTTCAATCACTTGTTGGCAGAGATTTGATTCTTACCAATCTATATTGAAAAAAATTATACTAAAAGAAAGGATCTTATGGTTTGGAAGCATATACTAGTCTATTTATTCTGCACTTTATGTATTCTGGAAACCTCAGTGCAATTACTAATTTCTTTGTCCTCAGCCACTACAATTCAGACCGGTAATAAAAGAATGCGCTGATATTATATCATTAGTTACATAATCAAACTAATGAATGTATTAAATTTCAAAAATAGAAGAATCAAACATAATACAATGTGTCTGTAATTACACATGATCCTTAAAGAGTTCACACAAGTGCAGCTTCACAAATACTCCCAAAAATATTCAAACCTCAAGCTCTCTCTTGTAAAACCCACAAAACAAATGCCCAGAATACAAAAATCTAACTGCCAAAAAAACCGAATCAAATTCTTGATTTCTTGAATGTATTTACAGAGTAAGAAACAAAAAAAAAAAAATGCAAAAATGGAGTAAGGAGAAGAAGGGCATACATATTCGCAGAGGAGTTGAAGCTCATCTTCAGACAAGTGCTGACCCTCTTTAACTTTCGCTATCCAATTATCCAAATCCATTTCCCTTAATTCTTCTTCTGATTTTCTTCAACAATTAAATGGATATAACTCTATTTCTCTACCAATTACTAGTTTGTAGATATATGAATACAGAGCAAAAGAGAGGGGGCTCGATCGGAATTGGAAGGCAGAGAAATGAAAAATTAACACTACTGTGAACATTCACACAATTTTCGAAACCCTCCTCTTCTTCCCCGATCTCTGACCTTTATATATATATTATAGCCCCGTTAAAAAAAATTTGTACTGTTCATTTTCAATGCTAGAATTAAAATATTTTGCACAAAAACTTAAATTTATTTTTTCTATTTTTTAATAACCAAATCACTAATCAAAATATTATTTTGGTCAAATAAGACCATGAATCAGGGGCATAATTATATATTTGGAGTTTAGAAGTTTTTTTTCTCTAGAAATGACACAATAAAGTGTCACTGTGGATTTACTCTTTGATTTTTCACTTTTCATTTTATATAACTTGCAAGCAGTAGAACTTAAAATAAAAATAGGATAAATTTCATTTATGATAAATCGTCAAGAACTAGCATCAAAATAAACAAAGGTAACACATTATTCTAGTACAAATGGCATGGTAATAGCGTAACCTTATGAGCTAGATATCTTTTCAATAAAGAGACTAAAATTGTATTTAACCTCCCTAGATATACATTCTTTATTGATACAAAGGATGACATCTCCTCAGGTGGAAGGAATTTGAGTAATGATGAGATGTATGTGTTTAAAATCAATGAGGTAGATTGCTGCCATATGAAAGAGTCTCAAACTTATATTCAATCTGATGTACATGTAGTATGATTGTTATTTTAATAGATGGGACCATTGGATATCAGAAAACGTACATTTCTCGTCCTTGCATAACCCTAGTTCATTACTTTCAATACAATCCTTAACGATTGTGTCTTTACGAAATGGAGTCCTTCCCCGAAGGTGATAAGCTTACATTTAACATACATGCATAACCCTTAGTGCATAAATTCGAATACAATCAGCAAAGAAAGAGTCGATATAACCACCAATTTCATATTTGTGCTGAAGTCCCCAATTTTTTATATTTTAACTTATATTATCAAGCCTTAATTAATTAGCAAATCTTACCCATGATGGCGCATTAAAAATCCGTTAAACTTAGTAAAAAGACTTATTTTTTTTTTTTCGTATTTTCAAATGAGCAAGATAAACATCAAATACAAAGGTTCAAATAAAATATTTTTCCTATTATAATGAAATATTTGGATCGAAAATGTAATCACAGTCAAGATATATTAATTAAATAAAAGTTAAAGACAAATATGCAACGGAAAAGTTAAAGAGGTAGATGTAAAAATCATTAAAATTGAGAACCTCCATTGGAATTAAAATATGGTATAGTTAACAAAACATGTGGTATGAATATAATTACATGAAAAATTTTCCATGTTCTTGAGGTGTCAAACAATTATTTTCAAAAACTCCAAGAATGTCCAAATAAAACAAATTACTTTTCATGTTCATTGTTGTACCAAAACAACATAGATTATAAATTAAAGCCACAAAAATACTATATTCAATTATTCATATTAGTTTTCTGGCAAATTAGAACTATGGAAAACCGTCTATTATCCTTGTGCGGTTTTCAAATTTACATCTCTTGCATTGTGAAAAAGTACACATTATTTTATACCAGCTTTTGACAAAATAGAGTTTTTTTTGGTGAGATCTTCTCTCCTATTAGAGAACACCCTTTATATAGAAAATATACAAGCTGATTTGCAATCCTAATTTACAACCACTAGAGATGATTTATAGACCTGATTTACTGTCCTGGTTTACAGTAATTTGGGCCCTAAAAGTTGATTTACAGCCTGCTGATTTATAGTAATTTACAGTCTTTTAACATCCCCATCAAATTGATGTCGATAGATTTACAAGCATCAATTTGCTAACAAGTAAATGATTACACAACGGTGGTGTGCTGTTGTGGCACCCAAAAATAATACATTTACTTCTAAAAACTAATATAGCAATGGAAGTAAGAGTCGATCCCAGGAAGAGTGTTTAGTTTACTATTTATGCTATATTAGCGAGATGGGGATTTGTTTGTAATGAAATCAATATTATAACCAATAGCAATATAAATTAACGAGTTGTATTAAATTAATAAAAAAAACCTTAATCTAAATCAGCTTCCACCGTTGGAGAATTATAACCAATCATCGATCCAGAAAGAATAATCAATCCACATTTTCAATATTCACCGTTGGAATTAATTCTTATTTCTCCTTAATTTTAGTTAGTTAAAAACTAGCGTTCTAATTAACCATAATTATTAAATAACTCCAGACCAGCGCTCAAGATTCAATTTAATAACAGCTTTACACAATAGAGAAATATATGAACTAGATAACACAAACATCAGCGATTGCATTCAATCTATTAGATTCAATTTAATAAAAACTTTAAACAATAGAGAAATCGATGAACTAGATAATACAAACACCAGCCTTTGCATTCAATCTATTTAAACATTCTTCTTAAAATTTAATAACCTCTATCGTAGAAAATTATCAAATTCTAATGTTTCACAAGTTAAAGAAATCAAATAATTACGGATTTGAAATTTAACTTAACTATAGATTACAATATATGATAAACTAATAGGCATTTTTAGCAATAAAACATGACAACCGTATAATTACGCGCAGAAGAACATTCAATACTAAAAATATAGATTAAACAATGAAAATAGATAGATCTCACAGTTATAATGTTTTCAAGGCTTCGGTATTCTTCGATCAAGCACCAAAAATTAGTTACACACGAAAAATCTAAGAGTAAAAGAGAAAAAAATAGTTAGTAGCCGTTCTGTACATTCTGGGTGCATTCTAGGGTTGCAAATCACGTACTAATAGTTGTTTCCATAAGTGGTTGACTTAAATTCGGAAACCAGAATTCGCGGCCCAGAAATGAACCATGCGGCCGCATGGTTTAGAGGCTTGCGGTCGCATGGAATGATTGAAAATGGCACTGGAGTTCCCTGAAACTCTTCTTGCGGCTGCATGGAATTAAAGTCATGCGACCGCATGGCTTTACGAAATCTTCTCCGAATAGCTTTCAGTATTTTGGTCATATCTTTCTTTCCTGATATCCGATTGAGGCAATTCAAGATGCATTGGAAAGATAACTAAAAGATATACAACTTTACTTTAGATATTAGCTTCCAATTCGATCATTTTTTATGTCAAAAATGGGTCTCAAACTGAGACTGAAAAATTCGATGTATAACTTTTCGATTGGAAATTGATGTGTGATCATACTTTGACGATATTTTATCCATTTGACTTCTTTCTTCATTCAATTGATTTCTAACACTCTCAAATATTCATCGTGAAGTTCTATGTAACTTTTGAGTATTTGCATTGAAGTCCCCAAACTTCATTTTTTTTCATTTTGATCCTTGTTCGCTTATTTCTTCCAAATTACGTCATATCCATATAATTGCCACCTAAACCAAAATATGAATGTAATGAGTACATTTTGACATTGATTAATCATACGAGCACAAAAAATAAGGAGGAAAAAATATATATATTTTACATTCTTATCAAATTCCCCCACACTTAGCTTTTGCTCGTTCTCAGGCAAAACTCAATTTTAGTTTCCCAAAACACATAGGTCGTCATACCATGAACATAGAACTATCAAACATTTTCGAAACACATAACACATCATGAATAAACATTTCTACACAATTCATAATCAATTAGCTAGCATTTTCTTGTGAAGATGGAGTAAACCAAACATGTAGACCCTAACGGATATAAGTACTCAACTCTCATGTGTTTAAAAGGTAAGTGTTTTGTTCAAGTTCATTCCAATGGAGATGATCTACCATATGCTTGCATATCTTCTCATTCGCCACCACTTAGATCACACGCTTTACAAGAATCATAAGGAATTTTCAAAGGTTGAACGTGGATTAGGGTCAAGGTGAGAAATATTTGAGTATGTGACTCAAGAGCCATCGAAACTAGTGAAGCAAAGATGAATAGACTTAGCTAAAAAATATACACAAGACATGTAAAACTAATCACTCCACTTTGCATTTATCCCACACAAACTGAACATTTTTTTAAAACGTAGAAGGAATTGTCAACATAGATATTTTATAATATTGACATCACTCTCTTCCATCACTTATTTTCTTTTTCTTCTTTCATTCACTTTTTTTTCACTTTTTTTTCGATTTTTTTTATAGATATAAACTCCAAATGTTACACCATAATGAAACTTATGAATTGAAATTGAAACATGTTCCCTTCCACCAATCATAGCCCTACCAAAGATTTTAACACCCTCACACTCATTTTCTTACACACTCACACATATCATGATGATGAACAATATCCACTAGCTCGAATGCTTGGGTAAAGACGTTATTTTTTTCTGTTTAAAGCTTGTAACGTGGGTTTACACAAAGAAAAGACAATAAGGCTCAAAGGGGTTTACCAAAGGAAAATTCAATTACAGGGTATGCTATTTGACTAATGTAGCTAATTTATGTAACAAAGATGATCTTAATCATGTTTATGCATGCATGTGTCAATGTGATCTAGAAGAGAATCAAAGCAAGTTCTAGAGAAATAAAATCATGGAAGAATATCACACATGAATGAAGTAATGAGACTGTTATGGATATGTCAGTCTAAATGCTCAAAATTTCACCGACTTTTTGTCTACAAAATTTAGTTATTACCATTCTCAAAAAAAATAACTCAACCAATTAACTCTAAGTTGTAAGATTATTCATTCAATCATGTTATGAGTTTTTCAAAAGTCTAATTAATTCTAACAAATAGCATACACAACCAAAAATTCATTTAAACTCAACTCTTCTTCTTCAAAAATCATGCAAAAATCTTCAAACATTCTTGAAATTGAAACTCAATCTAAATGCAACCTAAACCTAAATCCCCTCCCCCACACTTAAGCTTACATTGTTCCCAATGTAAGGTGCAATGTAAAGAAAATGACAAAAATAACTAAAAAAATGAATGCAAAAACAAAAAATAAAAAGATAAAGGAACGAACTCCCATTGGGTTGCCTCCCAAGCAGCGCCTTTGTTTATTGTTTTTGGCTCGACTTATTGCTTTTTCCTTCAAACGGCATAGAATGGATCTTCGAGATCCAATTATGTCACGTCTTCTACCGGAAGACCTTCTTAGAAAGGTTTCGACCTATGACCATTCACCTTGAATACCTTTGAGGCTTCCAGACTTTAGACTTCTACTGCAGCTTGAGGAAAGACATTATTAATAACAAATGGTCCAATCCAACGGGAACACAATTTACCTGGAAATAGACGAAGCCGCGATTGGTATATGAAGACTTTTGACCAACTTCAAATTCCTTCCTAGAGATCATCCTGTCATGGAAAGCCTTCGTCTTCTCCTTGTAAATTCTTGCACTCTCATAGGCATCATTGCGAACTTCCTCTAACTCTTGAAGTTGCAACTTTCTGTGTTTTCCACTCTTATCCATCTTCATGTAGAAACTTTTGACGGCCCAGTAAACTTTGTGTTCTAACTCTACTAGAAGGTGACATGGTTTCCCCAACACTAACTGGTAAGGTGACATACCGATAGGTGTTTTATATGCAGTCATGTATGCCCATAATGTCTCATCTAAGCACAAGCTCCAATCTTTTCTATTTGGGCAGACCGTTTTTTCAATGATGGATTTGATTTC
>CAIGRB010011166.1:22807-34266 GCA_903798255.1 Fraxinus quadrangulata
TAACGATATCCGTATCTCGTTATTACTTCGACCACGGACTATTTAAGATTTAGTCATATGTAATTTGTATCTCACAATCACAACTCCTTGTGATTAACAAATCACAAAGACTTGAATCTACACATTCTATTATTTAATTTATTAGAATATAAATTTAATTAAATAATAAATATTGCCATTAATATGCATCGATTATATATATATATTTATAGTGTTTATGTCCTAAGTTGATTGGACTTAGGGCATAACACTTACAGTAACAACAAGAGTGTGACCCTTGAGTGAGGCAGATGGCTCGAAGCAATTTGTGGCTATATTGAATTCGCATGCCAATATAGACCCTTCCGGTAGTAAAATACGCACGTTCAAATTAGAAAAGATGATTATTTGTATCTGAGCATCCACAATCATGTGGTGTACATTTTTTAAGCTTCAATAGCGTAGGCAATTACCATCTAAACAGCAGAATTCAAAGGAACTAGAAACTATCATACCTATGAAGAAAGAACTGGCATATCTTGAAAACTATTGCTTTTTTATGTAAATTTTCTGATAATATATTTTGTGAAAAGTGAAGATATTGAAAGAACGAGTAATAATAATAATAATAATAATAAGTCTATTTACAAAATTATTTCATTAGGAGAATGTGGTTAAAAATAAGGTCGAGAAAAAAATTATTATAAAAATTCTCTATCAAACATGTGCTATATAACATCTACCTGGTTCCTAGCTATGAGCCCTAGCTAGATTCTTTTTCATTTTAAACATGTTTTTTCTTAGTCATCCTATGGGAACATTTTGCATTTTTAAGTGATATTTGCATATGACCTTACAATCATCGTAGGCGTTTTTTCCACCTATCACCAAAAACATACACAAATAAACTAAAAAATGCAACGCTTCTGGAAATTGAAAGAACTAGGTCTCGCAAATAGAAAAAGGAAATTACGATATTCTCAAAATATTACCCCTGTAACAGAAAAAAGCTATAATTGCCAATGACGAGGGAATGAACTTGTCCAACAGGTCCATTTATACATAGGTCTATAGATGTTTGAATGTTTCATGCCTGTAGCAACACAAGATAATGCCCAATAGATTAAAAGAAACGGATATTATTGAAGCTATAAGAAAAAAAGAACAAAAATGTATCGACTGAAACACACAAAACAAATAATAAATATTTCTGTACTAAAGTGAGAAGAAATACTAAACATATTGGCTTCCTATCTTACCTTGACAAGATTAGGCTAACCCACAAATAGCCATGGGCCTTCACTCAAAATACAACCTACCAAACCTTCAACATTCACTAAATGCTCATAGCAGTCAACTTGATATTAAAAAAATGTATATAATAAGTGCTTTAGAAATTTGAGTCCAAGCTAATTTAAGCAAATTAGTAAATTACCTAATATGTTCGAAAACTGTAAAAGATCGATAATCATGAATTGGCTTCCAAACCATTATAAACATGCTCATAGCATGTAAATTTGGCTACATCAAACATAACATTAACCACCATAAAATTTAATGGTTCACGTACCATGCATGAGCATGTTACTGAAATGAGTAACTTGCAGCAAGACTTAAAACTATTGGGATGACTGTGGATGAAAACTTTCTAGTACAGTTTATCATCAACTCCTTGTCTCCTGAGTATGGTCCATTCCATATGAACTATAATACCTTAAAGGACAAATGGAATGTGAATGAATTGCATAGTATGCTTGTGCAAGAGGAGACAAGGCTTAAGAATCAAGGAACTCATTTTGTTCATCTTTTAAATCATCAAGGAACTGGAAAGAAATATAAGAAAATGTTTGGAAATGGCATTAAGTAAAGACTGCTAAAGATAAATGAGTCTTCTGTCCAAATCCACAATAAGGAACGAAAGAAAGATACGTGCCATTTTCGTCGTAAACTTGGGCACCATAAAAAGGACATCCTGAAATGTAAGGCATGGTTCGAAAGTAAAGGTAAGATTATTTCTTATGTATGTTTCAAATTTAATTTGGTAAAAGTTCCTTATAATACTTGGTGGATTGATTCCGGATGTACCACTCACGTTACTAATACGATACAAGGATTCCTTACAATCCGGACCATAAATCCAAATGAAAAGTTTATTCTCATGGAGAATCGAGTCAAAGCTCATATTGAAGCTATAGGAACCTACCGTTTGATTTTAGATATAGGACATAATTCATATATATTTCAAACTCTTTATGTACCTTCTATTTCCTGCAATTTAGTTTCCTTGTCAAAACTTGATTCTTCTGGATACTTCTTTAATGGTGAAATGGATGTTTGAGCTTGTTTAAAGAAAATCATCTTATTGGTTCGCTACTCTTTTTGATGGCTTTATATAAATTGAAGTTTGATAACCTCTTTGCCGATATACTTTTAACATTGCATGATAATGTTGGTGCTAAACGTGGTTTATTGAATGAACGTTCTGCTAACTTGTGGCATAAAAATTTGGATCACATATCAAAGGAAATGATAGAAAGATTAGTAAAGAATGAAATACTTCCTGACTTGTATTTTAATGATCTCAAAACTTATGTGGATTGTATTAAGGGCAAACAAATCAAACACGCAAAAAAAATGAGCCACAAGAAGCACACAACTTCTTAAAATAATACACACCGATATATGTAAACCTTTTGATGTTCCATCATTTAGTGGAGAAAAGTATTTTATCACCTTTATTGATGACATTTTACATTACGGTTATGTCTATCTGCTGCATGAAAAATCTTAAGTTGTAAATACTTTAGAGATCTTTGTCAATGGAGTTGAACGACAATTAGATAGAAATGTGAAAATCATTAGATCTGATAGAAGTTGTGAATATTATGGAAGATATAATAAAACTGGACAACACCCTGGTCCATTTGCTAAATTTCTTGAAAGACGCGGCATATGTTCTCAATACACCAACCCGGGCACATCACAACAAAATGGTGTAGCTGAAATGCGTAATCGTACTCTAATAGAAATGGTTAGGTGTATGTTAAGCAATTCTTCTTTACCCATTTCTCTATGGATATTCGCATTAAAGACTGCTATATATTTGCAAAACAGGGTTCCCAGTAAGGCAGTTCCAAAGACTCTTTTTGAACTGTGGACGAGAAGAAAATTCAGTTTAAGGCACCTACATGTTTGGGGTTGCTTGGCAGAAGTAAGAATTTATAATCCACATGAAAAGAAACTGGATTCAATAACAATCAGTGGTTTTTTCATTGGTTATCCAGAAAAATCAAAAGGGTATAAATTTTATTGTCCTAACCATAGTACTAGAATTGTTGAAACTGAAAATACTAGGTTCATTGAGAATGGCAAAGTTTGTGGGAATTTGAAACCACGAAATATGAAAATACAAGAAGTTAGAGTTCAAGTTTCTCTAACCTCAACTTCTTCTGATGTTGTTGTTCTTCGAATTGTTGAACGTTGTGACAATTTGTCAGAACAACAAATAAATGATCAAACTTCTCATAATGAAGTTGCTACTAATGAACCAGCACTAAATGAACCACAACCGCAAGAAATAGAATTAAGAAGGTCACAAAGACTATGTAGACCTGCTATTTCTGACGCTTATGTGGTTTATCTGCAAGAGTCTGATTACGTGGTTTGTTGAATAAACGATCTGCTAACATGAGGCATAAACGTTTGGGTCACATATCTAAGGAACGGATAGAAAGATTAATAAAGAATGAAATCCTTCCAGATTTAGATTTTAGTGATCTCAAAACTTGTGTGGATTGTATTAAGGGCAAACAAACCAAACACACAAAGAAAGGAGCCACAAGAAGCACGCAGCTTCTTGAAATAATACACACCGATATATGTGGGCCTTTAATGTTCCATCATATGGTGAAGAAAAGTATTTTATCACCTATATTGATGACTTTTCACGTTATGGTTATGTCTATCTACTGCATGAAAAATATCAAGTTGTAAATGCTTTAGAGATCTTTGTCAATGAAGTTGAACGACAATTAGATGGAAACGTGAAAATCATTAGATCTAATAGAGGTGGTGAATATTATGGAAGATATGATGAAACTGACAACACCCTGGTCCATTTGCTAAATTTCTTGAAAGACGTGTCATATGTTCTCAATACACTATGCTAGGCACACCACAGCAAAATTGTGTAGCTAAAAGGTGTAATCATACTCTAATAGAAATGGTTAGGTATATGTTAAGCAATTCTTCTTTACCCATTTCTTTGTGAATGTTTGCATTAAAGACTACTAAATATTTGCTAAACAGGGTCCCAGTAAGGCAGTTCCAAAGAAACCTCTTGAACTGTAGACGGGAAGGAAACCTAGTTTCAGGCACCTACATGTCTGGGATTGCCCCACAGAAGCAAGAATTTATAATCCACATGAAAAAAAAAAGACTGAACTTAAGAGCAATTAGTGGTTTTTTCATTGGTTATCCAGAAAAATCAAAGGGTATAGATTTTATTGTCCTAACCATAGTACTAGAATTGTTGAACGATATGACAATTTGCCAGAATAACATATAAATGATCAAATATCTCATAATAAAGTTGCTACTAATGAACCTACACTAAATGAACCACAAGAAATATAATTAAGAAGGTCACAAAGACAACGTAGATCTGATATTTCTGATGATTATGTGATTTATCTGCAAGAGTCTGATTTTGACTTAGGAATTGTTGATGACGATCTAGTTTCATTTTCAAAGGTTATTGAAAGTGTTAATTCTGATAAATAGTTAGATGCTATGGAAGATGAGTTGAAATCTATGGAACATAATGAAGTCTGGGATCTCGTTGAATTACTTGAATCGTGTAAAAGAGTTGGGTGCAAATGGGTATTTAAGACTAAACATGACTCTAATGTTAATATCGAACGATGTAAAGCTAAACTTGTTGCTAAAGGTTTTACTCAGAAAGACGGCATTGATTATAAAGAGACATTTTTTCCAGTATCCAAAAAGACTCACTCAAAATTATAATAGATTTAGTAGCTCATTATGATTTAGAGCTATATCAAATGGATGTGAAAACCACCTTTCTAAATGAAAATTTAGATGAAGAAGTTTATATGGACCAGCCTAAAGGTTTTTAGTTGAATGAGAGGAACACATGGTGTGTAAATTAAAGAAATCAATATACGGACTTAAACAAGCTTCCGGTCAGTGGTATCTTAAGTTCAACGATGTCATTACTTCTTTTGGATTTAAAGAAAATATCGTTGATCAATGTATATTTCTAAAGATTAGTGGGAATAAGTTTATATTTTTGATTCTGTATGTTGATCATATCTTGCTAGCTATTAATGATCTCAATCTATTACATGAGACTAAGAAATTTCTCTCTAAAAATTTTGAAATGAAAGATATGGAAGAGGCAACCTATGTGATTGGAATTGAAATATTTCAAGATAGGTCACAAGTTTTGTTAGGTTTGTCTCGGAAAGCATATATAAATAAAGTTTCATAGAGTTTTAAGATGGAAAATTGTTTAGTGAGTGTCGTTCCAATTAAAAAATGAGACAAATTTAGTCTCATTCAATGTCCTAAGAACGAATTAGAATGCAAACAAATGACAGGTATTCTTTATGCATCTTTTATGGGAAATTTAATGTATGCTCAGACTTGCACCAGATCAGACATGAGTTTTGCTGTCGGAATGCTGGATAGGTATCAAAGGAACCAAGGACTTGATCATTGGAAAGCTGCAAAAAAAGTATTGAGATACTTGCAAGACACGAAAGACCATATGCTCACTTATAGGAGATCTGATAACTTGGAAATCATTGGATATTCGAATTCAGACTTTGTTGGATTTGTAGATACTAGAAAGTTCACATTTGGCTATCTGTTTCTCTTAGTTGGATGGGGTATATCATGGAAAAGTACGAAGCAGTCGGTCATTACTGCATCCACTTGGAAGCTGAGTTTGTGGTATGCTTTGAGGCCATGGTTCAAGGAAATTAGCTACGGAACTTTATTTCAAGTCTTTGAATTGTCGACGGTATTGTTAAGCCGCTGAAACTTTATTGTGACAATTTTGCAGCAGTCTTCTTTTCAAAGAACGACAAGTACTCTGAAGGTGCTAAACACATGAAATTGGAATACTTTGCTGTTAAAGAGAAAGTCCAAAAATAAAAGGTGTCAATCGAGCATATTAGTACCAATCTTATGATTGGAGATCCACTAACTAAAGGATTGTCACCAAAGACATTTAATGAATATGTCGAAAGAATGGGCATTATTGGAAATGATCATGATGTTATGGAATTTAAGTAATTGACACTTTGAGCTCGTTTATGTATTATTTTTGACAAAATATTATTCCTGTCATAATAATTGATATATGTACATGAATGGATTATATGAATGCTAACGGGGACAGTATTCTCAAAGACATTATTGAAATGCAATTATCGAACTTCTCATTACGTGTCATGTTAGGTGGGGACTAATATTGTAGTACATGGAAGGAATTATGTCAAAATAATGAGTAAAACTGCTATAACTCTTATTTAGTCTTTACTTAAGGATGATATATTAAGTGACCATTGTACGAGAGAATTTTAATTTTTCATATGCGCATTATGTTATATAGACCACATAACGATGTAATATTATATGGACCAAGTGGGAGAATGTAAGACCTATTAATTTGGTCCAAGTAATATTATTATATAAATTAATTAATGACGGTTAATTATTGATAAAATTCGATTGGTCCATTGAGAAGTGGCAGTTTAATAAATGTTCACTTTGATGGAAAGTGAATAATTTTATTTTATAGCCCATGACTTCGATGGAAAGTGAATAGTTTTCTTTTATGGTCATGAAACTGTCTTTCCCTATCTCTAAATGTGAATGAAGCACATTAAATAAAACATTCAATTACAGAAAGGAAAAGAGAGGGAACGGTTTCTAGATTTCACCAGTTTCTATTTTGCAGGTTTAAATATTTCAACTATTGCTATGGATCAATGTATGTTTCTCCATCAATTAATGTATATGTGAAAATCATGAATTCTAAAAAAACCTTAGTATTAAGGTTATATAATTGCTTACACTCCATCCATAGCCATAATTATTTTATTAAGAGAAGAAAGGAGGTCAGTTTGATTGGGGAGGGAAGAGAAAGAAGAATTCTAGAGCAAGGAAAATGAAGGAGGAAGAAGTGGCCAATGGTTTTAACTGATATTTGAATTAGGAGACATCACCTTTTAGTTAGAGGGATACGACGTCATTTGAATTAAACAATACATTGTAAAAAGTGAAAACACGTTTTCACTTTCTTCCCACGCTTTTGAATTCTGTAATAACTATCAGATGGAAAATCGGAAGAGTGTGAATATTGTGCATGATTTCCTTTTTCTCTCTGATCCTATATTCTTATTTCCTCTTCTTTCATTTCTATTTTTGTTGGATTTTTTTATACCTAATAAATTCGAGCAATGATGTTAAACCGATGTTGGATAATTTATATCGACACCTTAGTGATGGCTCGACCCGAAAATAACTTGCAGTCACTAGAAGCAATTTAATTGAGTGGATGATCCAAGTTGTGATTATTAGTTGGATGGTGATTTATGATTTTTTTATACCCAATAAATTTCGGACAATGATATTAAGCTAATGTTAGATAATATAAAATCAACAACAAAGTGATGGCTCGACCCGAAAATAACTTGGGGACACTAGAAGCAACTTAATTCAGTTAATGTTGCTCGTGATCAAACACTTATGGATAGCCCAAGTTGTGGTTAATAGTTGGATGGTGATATATGATGGCCCATTCAGTAAAGTTTGGCTCAATTGGTGTGATCGAACTAGTGCTATATATATCCATCTATTTGCAGTCGTTGTTTGGTGTGTTGGTTTGTGAAAAAAGAGAGAAAAACGTGAGGTTTGGCTGATTTTGGTTCTTCTTCCTTGAGATTCTAATCGCTACTATATTTCCTCTTCCTTTGTGGCTTGCAAAACCAATCACGGAGAGTATCCTTTGTGGGTTAGTAAACTTGTGGCAATCAAGTGTTAAAGTTGTGGGTCGATCCTCCTCGGTTAGTGTTCGTTTGGTTGATTAAACTAAGCCCATATCAAGATTTCTGCGACAAATGGTATCAGAGCTTGTGGTGTTGAGAAATCTATTTTTTTGGGGGTGAAAAAGGGGCTAGAAATCGACTAAAAAAGGGCCAAAAGTTGAGCAGAAAATCGAAACAAGCATGTCCAGTTTTTCTTCAACCTGACCGGAACTATTTTGGTGTTTTTCGACCAACCACATACCTGGTAGACAAACTTCTTCATTGTATGTTAGATTAAGTTAACAAATTTGTAAACATAAAATCATTGTATTCTTTCTCTATATTTTATTTAAATCTCTTTTCATCTGCCAATTATCTCATTATCGTGCTTTTGTAATCAATTACTTTATATTTTGTAATAAATATATTATTCTTTTCTTGCATATTATTACAACAAATATGGAGAATGTAGGATCTAGAGTTTCAATACCAGCTGGTGGAGCTAAAGTTAGGAGAGAATGATGTGGTATTTGGAATAGATTGGCTACCAATTTAGCCTTGTGTTGTTTGATTTCTTTAAAGAGAGCATTACCTTCACTCATGAGGGTACAAAGATGGAACTTAAAAAAAGAAACTATCAAGGAAGAATTCCGAATGATGATTGATACTGAAAAGAAGGGTTAGTTCAAAAATCATCCATATGGGGTGATAGCTTAGACCTCTGCCATCACTGAGAACGAACGAGAACTCACCCTAGTTGAACTTAAGGCTGTGGTAAATCAATATTCCATGCTCTTCTTGGAACCAAAATGGTCTCCGCTAGCCAGGTTCAATGATCACCATATACCATTGAAAGGGAGTACAATCATTTAAGATCGGCCATATAGATGTCATTATATACAAAAGGAAGAGATTGAGAGAATGGTTAAGGAAATAAAGAAAAGTGGGATAATCCAACCAAGTAACAACCCTCATGCTTCTCCTGTACTTCAAGTATAGAAAAATGATGAAACCTAGAGGTATTGTGTAGACTATAGATAGCTGAATAGTCTCACAATTAAAGATTAACACCATATGCCACTAATTGATGAATTTCTGGATGAGTTGTAGGGGCAAAGTGGTTTACAAAGATTGATTTGAGGGTTGAGTATCACCAAATTAGAGTAGCAGATAGGAAATCCATAAAACATACTTTAAACCCATGAAAGCCTTTATGAATTCAGAGTAATACCATTTGGACTTACAAATGCCCTAGCTACATTTCAATACATGATGAATGAGGTATTCAAGAAGCATCTCAAGAAATCTGTTCTGGTGTTCTTTGATGATATAATAGTCTATAGTCCTAACTTGAGAACCGATTGTGAGAATGTTACTGTGGTGCTTGAACTTCTTAAACAACACCAGCTATATGTTAAGGAAAGCAAGTGCTCTTTTGGGCAGTCCAAGATAGAATACCTAGGCCATATCATCTCTACAGAAGGAGTAGCAGCTGATCCTTCCAAGATAGTGGCAATGCAAGAATAGCCTAAACTAACCAATGTCAAGCAATTAAGGGGGTACCTAAGCCTGACTGGGTACTACAGGTGATTTGTGAGAAAGTATAGAGACATGGTCAAACCTCTAACTGATTTGCTAAAAAAAGGAAAAACTCCAATTTGAGTAAGGCTTCTGAATTGGCTTTCCAAGATTTGAAGAACGGTATGAGTTCTACACGTGCTGGAATTACTAGATTTTTTTGTGCCATTTATAATAGAAACTGATCCATGTTATGGAGGAATTGGGGTTGTATTGGTGCAGGACAAAAGGCTAATAGCCTACTTGAGTAAAGGCATCAACAACAGGAATTTGGGCTTATCAATCTATGTAAAAGAATTTCTAGCTTTAGTAACAACAACTATGGAAAAATGGAGACATAACATGGATTACTACTCCATTACAACAGAAATAGCTATCCAAACTTTTGGGGCTTAGCTATGAGATACATTATAAAAAGGTAGTGGACAACAAAATGATAGATGCTTTATCCAGGATAGAGGAAAATGATATTGAATGCGTAGCAATAACTGAAGCCACACCAATATGGATTGGATAAGTAATTGCCAGTTGTCAAAGGGATAGGAAAGCTGAAAACAAAATCACTGCCTTGTTGTTCAACAATAATCCAAAGCCAAATTACCACTTTTTGAATGGATTAATCAAATACAAATCTAGAATCTTCATTGATTCATGTGGGGGAGTAAGCTGAAAAATAAAATCACTGTCTTGTTGTTCAACAATTATCCAAAGCCAAATTACCACTTTTTGAATGGATTAATCAAGTACAAACCTAGAATCTACATTGATTCATATGGGGAGTAAGCAAAAAACTGATAGCAAACATTCATTCTTCACTAGATGATGGACATTCAGGAGTACATGCTAGTATTCACAGGGCAGACATTACTTTTTTTGGCTAGGGGCAAGGACATTAAAGGTGTGTTTAATGGATATTATTGAGGAAATAATGTATTTTAAATAGTGATATGATGAAAAATATGTGGTTAAAAAGTAAGGAAAAGTTATTGATGTGGTGAAAAATATTATTTTATGAAATAATGTGTGATTGAAAATGCGTTTTGAAATAATGTATTTTGAAAGAATGTGTGTCAAACAAGGATTAANAAAATGAGTTTTGAAAGAATATGTTTCAAACAGGGGCTAAACAGGAAGTCTTGGAATGTGACAGATGCCAGAGGTGTAAAGGAGAACGCATGGCCTACTGAAGTTTATCGCGACCCTTGCTAGTACCACAGTATGCTTGGAGCCATATTCCCATGGACTTCATTGGATGATCACTTAATTCTAAAGCAAAAAATGTCATATTGGTAGTAGTGGATAGATTTACCAAATATGCACACTTCCTAACACTAGCACATCCCTTCTCATCTCAAGCTATTGTAAAGTTATTCTTTGATAACATCTACAAATTACATAGAATGTAGAGTATTGTTGAAGATAAGGATTAGATCTTCACAATTGAGTTTGGCCAAGAATTGTTCAGACAACTAGGAGTCAAATTGCAATTAAAGTCTGCCTACCATCCACAAATTGATGGGCAAACAAAGAGGTTGAATCCATTCCTTGAAATGTATCTTAGGTGCATGGTTTACAAACAACCTACGCAGTGGAATAAGTGATTAGTTTGGCTTAATGGTGGTATAATACTACACTACACACATCCATTAAAATGACACCATTTAAGGTATTGTATGGCATCAAACCCCCACAGCTAGCTTTAGGACCATACCAGTAGGCCAATATTGTATTTGTGGAGGAAGTTTTGCAAGAAAGGCATAGATTGGACAAAGTGTTAATAAAAATCTAGTATAAGCAAAGCATTATCTAGATAAACATATGAGTTGGGGAGGGGGGGGGGGGGAA
>CAIGRB010011200.1:18738-63048 GCA_903798255.1 Fraxinus quadrangulata
TTGAGGCTCTGAGCAATAAAAAAGATTGTCTCCAAAATCATCTGCTTTTAAGACAAGTTTGGACTCCAAATAATCACATTTTTACCTCACCATTGGCACAAGTCAAGATTCCATAAAAGGATTACAAAACACAATGCAGTGACAACGATAAGTCAAAAACCATAGGGCATAGGCCATATATATAATCAGCCTTGATCAATGAAAGTATATTGAAGTTCTCAATTAAGCTTCTGATCTTACAATAATTTTTTTTTCCTAGTTTCATCAAAGTCACCTATTTAATTTCAAAAACAACAACCATACGTCTGTAGAGCAAAAGCCATTTCAGAAGATGAACCATCGAAAGTAACTTCTCAAAATAGGCAGAAAATAAAACTGAATTAAGAAAAAAGAAACCCTCGTCATCAACCCCCGATATTGAAAATACAAGAATCAAAAATAAATAAATCAAAATGTCCATAAAGAATATATCCCTCTTGTATATGAATTATACCTTTTCCAAGTTGCGAATCTCGTTGGAAATAAGAGAAACAACGTGAGGCCTCTTCGCAATGATTTGAAGATGTTTCAATTCGTCTAAGTCCAGAATTGGCATTTTTCACTTCTATTTCAATATCAATTCAATACCTGCATATAATCACTGATGCTAGTAATAGATTTACTTAATAGAATGGAATTACGAACAGGAAAAAAAAAAAGGAGAGAAATGGAGCTGAACCTGCTTTAATGGAAGTACAATACTCCGGAAGCATCATTTTATTGCATAGAAGTCATACTCGAAATTCATTATATAAAATATTGGCTACTTCGTGTGCACACGGACACCTCCGTGCGCGCACGGAGGGATACGGATGTACCTTCGTGCGCACACTGTGTGCACCTCCTTGTGCGCACGGAGGGACACGGAGGTGCACACGGACATGCACGGAGGATTTTTTTTCCCTACCAATAACATTATTTTCAACTAATATTTTGAGATATAAATTATTTTACGTTGGAGAGTAACNTTATTTTATGTTGGAGAGTAATTAGACAAATCCCAAATTTACCCAACAAAGTCGTCCAATCCATACTAAGTTTTTAATCTAAAGTATCGATATCAATTTTATCTCCTGCACCATTAAGACTCAAACTTCCAAGTTTTAATTAATACTTATACATACACACTGATTAATCATCAACCATTAGAAAAATAAAATCAATAAGAAATGAGGGAAGAGAGTAAAATAATATCAAAAGGTAAGAATAGAAATATGGTCGGCTCTCGTAGGCAAGTCTACTCTAATAGCGCCATAGCTTTTCTGAAACAACGAATCTGAATTGTTTGACAGCATTAGCGTTGAAATGGAAAGGAATGAGAGGTTTGCGTGGGAAAATGGAAGAAGAGTGGATGGTTGCGTGAGATAATGGAGAAGCGGAATACGAATTTCAAGGAATTTTTTTTTAAAAAAAAAGGGGGATTTTTTACAACGATTGGAAATGACGACACGTGTCCCGCCCTTACTTTGGCTCTTTTAATATGTAGTGATAAAGCTGATTTGGAATTCAAAATTGGTGTTATTAAACGAGCTATTATCTTATATATAAATTTAAATTGAATAAAGATGAACTAAATATACGCATAATTGCTCCTCTTCACAAGATTGTTGACATTTTTAATGAGAAAAAAAGTAGAAATTAAATAAAGGAAAGGTGAAATCTGATGAAAGAAAAACATAATAATTATAGCAATGGAACAGACAGTAATTAGCAATAAACACTGGTGGAAGTAAAAGATAATGTAATAAAATTGTAAGACTTGGGAGAAAATGATTACACGATGATTTTACACAATCCTTGTGTCAACAAGCTGTTTGGCAATGGCATTTTTGAATGTCCCAGATTTACTTGCTTTGTCTACCACCTTTCCAGACTCTTCTGCAACAAGCAGCCATGAAATCAGAATTCTGATTACCACCTGCTGCATTTTAGTCGCTTGGAATTAAAATTTTGATAAAAAATTATAATTAAAATCAATAGTTAATTTTAACCATACATTTCATTAATTTTTATAAAAGTTTGGAAAAATTACAGTCACGGTACCAAATCTTTCATTTAGTTGCAGACTTTGCCAAAACATTTCATTTGTGTCACCCACAATACCAAACATTTTAAAAAAACTTGCACACATAATCCAAATTGACAAAAACCGTTAATTTGACCGTTTGTTGACCAAAAATCAAAGATCTAACTAATTGTTGATTAATTTTAAAGGTGAAGTGGGTAACTTTATATTTTTCATATAAAAAAAAACTCAATCATCTTCTCCATTCACCCGACACCCCCATCCCCCCACCCCCAATCTACAAAACCTAGAATTTCTGATAAAAGAATAAACAAAATCTACAGCACTACGAATCCCCACTAATTGAAGCTATGGTTGGAATCTATATTATATGATAAAGGTATAGCTTGCACTTCTCAGCTGTATCTACCAGCTTCTATATGAAACACAAAACTTTGATTCAAACAATGAAACAACAAAATCAAAACAAACATATACTGGAAATTTTCTTAGCATTTTATCCTCTTCTTGGAAATTTTAACATCTGTTGTGAATAGGGTCTGATCCTCGGCCGACACTTCTTTTTTCTGATTAATTTGGATCGTATGCCATTCTAGGTGAAGGCGCAATATCCAGAGGGACGCTCAAGTCCTGCAATGCTACAGCTTTCAGAACTCGCGAATTTCTGAGAACTAACATTTCTTCTTGTCCCCATCGCAGAGAAAGATATATGCTTCTCCGGCCCGTAACCCTCTCTGGTTGAATAGAGAAAAATCCAATACAGAAGATTACTAGGATAATCACACTAATGGAAGAGAAACTCATTTTGCACTACAGGAACAGAGAATTCTGGGTTTTGATTTTCCAGATTTGAGGTTTGTAAATTTGGGATGGGGGTGTCGAGGTAAGTGGAAAAGATGATTGGGCTTTTTTTTTTAGTTTTTTCATATAAAAAATGTAAAGTTACTCATTTGCCCTTTAAAAATCAGTCAACAAGTGATCAGACCTTTATTTTTGGTCAACTAATGGTTTCTGTCAATTTGGATTCCGAGCGTGAATTTTTTTAAATGTTTGGTACCGTGGATGACACTAATGAAAGATTTGAACAAAATCTGCAACTAAATAGAATGTTTGATACCGTGGCTGCAATTTTTCCTAAAATTTTATTATAGATCTGATTTTTTATTGCACCAAACGTGGGCTTAATTTAAAACCCCCACAATGACTCCATACATTTAAAGGGGTGTTGAAGAAGAAATTTACATACATCAACAAGAGCTATCTTCTTTGCCACTTTGTTCACATAATTGCCAGATTTTCTGCATTTAGAATCCAATGAAGTACATAGGAGGCAAGGATAACCTCAAGGAAATATTGCGTAGTAGTATTCATTTGATAACATTTACCAAATTTTTATTTAGATTATCAACCTATCAAAATCCACCTTATTTGTCTAGACTTGAAATCATACTACGAAAAATATACAAAACAAAATTTATATATAAAAATTTGAACAGCGTACAATAATTTATTAATTTGTCTTATATTATAGTACGTGCTACAACAGTAGTAATGTTGTATAATAATTGTTGTTTGCTGATAGGTGTATTTTGTACATTTATTTAGACCTTCAAATTAGTATTTATTAGATATTTCAATGAATTATGGCTTAACTCTATGTACATTGTACTTGTTAGGTAAAGATCGATCAAAATGGCGAAATTGGAGAAAAGTGATGAAAAAATGTCCGACATCACGAAGAACATTCGAGAGTGTCAAGTCAAATGAGTGAAATATAGTCAAAATATTCTCACAAATCAATTCCAATTGAACAAGTTTTGCTCCAAATTTTTATCCTCAGATTGAAACCCATATTTCTCATAGTAAACATTTGAATTGAAATTTTGATATTTTTAAAAGAACAGTATCCCTTTGAGTTACAATTTCAATGCATTTTGAATCACCTGAATCGAACATCAAAATAAAACGATATGACAAAAATATTAAAAATCTCTCAGGGTTATAACCATGCATGCTCCTGGTACAAATTCCATCTGTACGCAGAGCCTTCGTGCATTATAATTGAGCTTAAATTTTTGTTTCCTTATTTTGATCCAAATATGCATGGAATGATTTTCTAACCTCTTTTTAACTTAGAGAAGGTCATCTTGAACAATTTATAACATATTATATCATTCAAGAGAAGTCTAGCACCCGCCAAGAGGTGATTTAACACTAGTGTTGAAGTTGTCAAACTCTAATTATAGTCTCAAGGCCAAGAAATTGAAGATTTCAAGTTCTTCTTTCTTTTCTTCAATTCTGGTGATGCGGTTTCAGTAATTTTTCTGTAAATCATATTCAAATATGCTAGGCTAACTCTTTTATAAGTATTGGATGATGATGAGACCATTGGTCATGTATTCCTAATTTAGAGAACAACTAGTTTGTGATTTCTCGTGTTCTTGATTAATAATATATGATTATTGAGTTATTTGATTGATTGGCCTCCATTAGATAACTTGTTGCTTGTAGTAGTATTGAAATATTCACAATAAGTTTAGAATATTATACAATTAACATACTGGAAATAGGTGTTAGGAATAACATTTGTGACGTATGCATTTCATTCCATAATCGTATCGTTCAATGTATTTCTTCGCATATGAATTCGGACTAGGAATAGGGTTGGGTCGTGCTTATAATAAGTTTGATCTATCTTGAAAAGGAAGGTTAAACAATATAGGATTATCGATTGTCACGAGCACTTGAACACATTAAACTATGTAATTCAAGAATTGGAAATAGATACTAATAGATTGATTTTGAAATTCCATACACTCGTCTCATAATTTAATAAAAATCATACTTTCACACATTTTGTAGCTTAAGTTAGGACAATTACAACAACTAAAAATCTTTTGTTTCGCAAACGTCGAATTTGATAAAAACTAGTACACTGTAGTTAACAAATATTTCTCGTGGGAAGATAACTGAACTCACTACATTATTAGTTGTCAACGATCCCGTACACTTGCAATTTTTGTCTGAACAAATTTTTGGCACCGTTTCTGGGGATTAATTTGTTAATTGTAGTTTATTAGCTCATATTAAAATAAATTTTCTTTTATTTTAAGCTATTAATTACACTAACTCATTCTGTTGTATTTTGTTTCTTTCATGCAGTCAATAGTATATGCAAAATTATGACAAGATTGAGATTGTTCCTACAGATCCTGAGATCGAAAGAACGCTCAGATAGCACAGAAGAGAGCAGAGACAAGTGAAAACATGGTTGAGAATCAAAATCAGGTTCAAGATCCATTTTAACTGATACAACATGTTCAAAATAGAGTTGTCGCCAACGAGGGCACAATATTAGTCAAGGATTATGTGAATCCAGTTTCTGCACCTGTGTAACCTGCTACCTTCTACACTCCGTTTAGACCGGATAACTTTCACCTTCGATCGGATATCATCGTTGTTATCATAATCATCGGGACATTAGATTATTCGAAAAACCTATAGAGAATCCTCATGTATAGACTTTTCTGATGTGGTGTAAAGTTATCAGTCATGAAGAGATGTCATCATATGCCTTTCGAATGAGTTTATTCCCTCACACTTTGAAAGATAGTGTAAGAAAATGGCTTCGTTATTTACCTATCAGAAGCATCATGTCTTCAAATGACATCATGCAAGAGTTCACTATGAAGTTCTTTCCTCCATCTCGACTCCATCAAATTCAGAATGACGTCCACACTTTTGAGAAAAAGGACATCGAGACCTATCTAAAGACATATGAAAGGTTTAAGGACTTAGTTTAGAAAGTATCATAATTTTAACATTACTAAGAAAACTCAGGTATATATCTTCTACTATGGAATACGCCCAGAATACCGCAATATGGCAAATGCTTCAGCTGGTGTTTCAATCATAAAGATGGAGATGGATGATGCCCATGAATTGTATGAAAGGATTGCGAAAAAATCAATCTATGTAGCCTATCGACAAGGATTTTCCTAAGAAATCATCATGTTTTCATAAAGTACTAGCAGCATAGGTGGAAGTGTTAATGAAGAAGCTAGATAACTTGTCTCAATATGTAAATATGGTACACCAGCAACATTGTTTTGTGTAGGTTGTGGGATAGATCATAACACTGCAAGTTGCCCTTTAGCTTCTACTTATATAGTTCAGTCTGAAGAGATCAACTATGTACGAAATTTATAGAGGCGGAAGAATAGCCCTTATTCTTACATGTATAATCCATGTTTGAAAAATCATCTGAATTTCCCATGAGGTGATAATCAGGGTCAAGGAAATTCAATTCAAAGCAACCCACCAGGATTTCAACAATAACAAGAAAAGATATCATCTTTGGATGATCTACCTGTCAGGTACATCACAAAGATTGAGACTGTAATAAAAAATCAGCAAACCTCTAACCAAATTTTAGAAAATTGGGTAGGACAAATAACAACTACATTTTCCAACAGAACATTGGGTACTTTGCCAAGCAATACAAAGAAGAACCTACGGAAATGGGTACTAGCAATTGAAGCTATTGAATATGCAATTATAGAGACATCATCAATCAAGCTTGCTACACCTGTTCGAGCATATGTGTCATCTATTCCAAGTCCTTAAAGACTTTGAAGGTAGCCAAAAGATGAACAGTTTCAGGTGATTACAACATGGAGTGGAGTTCTACTATCAGAAATCAGTACAAAAAGGAAAGAGATTGAGAATAATTAGGTATCTACAGTAGGCGAGGAATTGGTGGATTAGTCTGAAAAATCAAGAGAGATAAATCAACAAGAACATTCAGACAGTCCACAAGTTAGGATAACCATTCTTGTCAATACACTTACACCTTCAATCCCGTTTTCTCAAAGTTGCAAAACAATAAGTTGGAGAGGTACCTTGCAAAATTCTGGATACCCTCAGAAAGTTGCAAATCAACTTTCATTTCATTGACGAAATCCTACATATTCCTAACTAATCCAAATTTTTGAAAAATATATTGACTAAGAAGAGGAAGCTACATAAACATGAAACATTTGCACTATCTGAGAGTGCATTGCAATCCTCCAATATAAGCTCCTGCCTAAACTGAGTTTCATTTTACATTGCTTTATAGGAGATTTACAAAAAGCTTTAATTGATTTTGGAGTAAGTATTAACTCGATGCCCTTAAATATTTACAGAAAATTAGGATTAGGGAAGCCAAAAGAAACGTCGATAACTCTTTAGTGGTTGATATACTCATCAAGCATCCTCGAGGAGTAGTTGAAGATATGCTCATCAAAACTGGAGATTCCATCATTCTAGCTGATTTTATAGTCCTTGATACAAGAGATAATCGAGACATACCAGTGATTTTAGGAAGACCATTCCTAGTAACGGTCGTGCTTTGTTAGATTTTGAAACATGTAAGATGATTTTGAAGGTGGAAGACAAACATCAATGCTTTATCATGAACACTTCACTCAAGCAACCATCCTACCTTAAGGATTGCAAGAAGATTGAAATTGAAGTAAATGATGACTATGCAGATCATCGTTATAATAAGGATGTTAGTGACTAGCTGGGATGATAAAACATCAATATGAGGACTTTCAACATTGTTGGGTCAATAATAAAACTGAAGAAGTTTGCAAGTGTAGCCGTTGTAAAGTCGAAAATCCCCTGTTCAAGCCACCATGAGTAGCCAAAACAACAAAGTCAAACTAATGACTATAAACAATCACTTATTGGGAGGCAACATAATCTTCTTTCCTGTTATTTATTATGTTTTCTAGATAATTGGATATGTGAGATTATTTTCTTTGATAATAGTAAATCAGGTTTCATCATCCTTACAAAAAAAAAACATGAACGGTAACTTACGATAGCAACTCGCTATTGTAACCAACGGAAATCCCCTGTTCTGTTTTTCCCTTCGTCCCTTGATTTTCCTATTGGTTATAAGGTGTTTTAGTCTATAATATTAGTTGTTCCATATTATCTTGCCAATAATAATTGAATTTTATTCATTTACAGGAACATGACATTTACGAACACTCAAATGAACACTGGACAAAGGGGCAAACAAAAGTCAGGCAAACCTTATAGCTCATGCGCTTTTACTCCATTTTAGCCAACACGTTCGGCTTGATCAAAAGAGTCTTCAGTTTCCACTCTTTACCCTTCTTATGTGCATACTAGTGTCCTATTTTTGTACATTAAGGGCAACGCACGTTTTAATTTTGGGATGGGATGCTATCGTCGATTATGCATATTTGTCGTGTGTTATATGGTGTTATAACAAAATTGATCTTACTTCTTTTGTGTGTTTGTGTGGGTAAAATGGTCTTGCTGACAATGATGTATATATTGAAATTTTGTATTAGACTAGGAATGGTGGAAAATTTTAATATTGAGTTGATTGATGCTTATTTAGGTAAAACTTGATCTTAACTTGCGCACAAAAATTTTATTTTATTTTTTTACATCATAAATGAGTGTTTAGATTCATATGATAAAATAGGTTGAAAATAGTTGAATTGAGTTGCTAACACCAAGAAAACTTACTATTGCATACATTCCTAAACCATTTTTAGGATAGTTTGAAATTGGTTGAACTAGTGTAGTAAAATATTGAGATAAATAGGGATTACACGTTTGTATTTGTTGTATGGATTGTCTAAGGCCAATGAGATGGATATTAGGTGAACATCTTGAGTTAGGGTTTGGTTTTTAAGAATAAGTGTTTAATAAAGGGTATGTCACTAATCATAGTATTAAAAAAGGAAAAAAGTTACCATATTGCGAACCCACCCTACAAAAGATTCCAATGAAAACACCTATTGAAAATTCTAAAAAGAAAAATTAATAAGGGATCAAACTAGTGTATGAAATAGAATACACACAGCTTAATAAAAAAAAATGAGTACATGAAACAAAAGATATACTAAATATTTTAATTAAGTCTTGAACACTTGTTTGAATGAATTGAACATTTAATAAAAGATAATTAGCATAGTTGAGTCTTAAGAGTTGAAGCAGTAAAAAATATAGGAGAATCCTTATTTATTGAAGTGCGAACTTGCTCTAGTAAAATATATCCAAACTAGAGACGGTGGGGATTAGTATCGTTTAAAATTTAACCTAGAATCACATCTTGGAGAAATAAGTGAAAATAATAAGTTTATGGGTGTGTATCTCACGAGTGAAGAAATGAGACATTTGAACATTTATGGTTGGAAATTGAATCAAGCATGAATTTGTGATGTTCTACATGAGTCTTCATACATAAGTCCCAAGTTTTGAATTGAATAAATAGATGTTGATTCTATCTATGTGATTTTAAATATATTCTTTGTACTAACACGGAAACTTCAATCCTGAGACCAATGACATGCTATCTAGCTAATTTGTTTTTAGTTAGGCTATAGTTTGTTTGATGACAAACAAATATTCAGTTTGGAAGAGTTTGATAAGTGTATTTCATACACTTATTTATACTTTTAAATTGGAGTATTTGTTAGATATTTTAACGAATTGTGGCCTAGTTCTATGTACGTCGTGCTTGTTAGGTAAAGATCGATGAAAATGATGGAATTTGAGAAAAATAATCAAAATTTGAGGATTAAAGTGCAACAAATCAAATTTTGTGATGGACCTCACAGAAACGATTTGAGAGTACTATGGATCAATTAGACAAGAAAAGGAGTCTAAGGGGCGAAATGTAGTCAAATATTCTCACAAATTAATTTTCAGTTGAACAAGTTCTGCTCCAGATTTTCAGCCTCAAATTGAAACCCATTTTTCTCATAGTAAAAGTTTGAATTGTAAAATTAATATATCTAGAAAAATTGTATCCCTTTGTGTTATCTTTCCAACCCACTTTGAATCGCTTCAATCGGACATCAAGAGAGAAAAATATGACAAAAATATTGACAACCTCTCAAGGTCATAACCATGTGCACTCTTGGTACAAATTCCATGCGTGTGCAAGGCCTTCCTATAGTGTAACTGAGCCTAAAATGGCTCTCCCATGCATGGGTGTTCCGAAGAGAAAAAAAGTTTTTTCCTTATTTTGATCTGATTATACATAGAAGGAATTTCTAACCTCGTTTTAAGCTAGAGAAGGCTGTCCAAAATAGTTTATAACATATTCTATCCTTCAAGTGAAGTCTAGAACCCACCAGAGGTGATTTAAAACAAGCATTGAAGTTGTAAAGCTCAAATTCAAGTCTCATTTCAAGGTCTTTCTTCTTTTCTTCAATTCGGGTGAAGTTGCTTCAGTATTTTTTGTGTAAATTATATTCAAATACACTAGGATAACTCTTTATGAGTATTGAATGATGACGTGACCATTTATTATGTATTTCTAATTTAAAAAACAAGTAGTTTGATGATTTCTCATGTTCTTGATTAATTATGTATGATTATTTTGTTATTTGATCGATTGGCTTCCAATTAGATAACATGTTGCTTGTTGCAGTGTTAGGAGGCTCACAATAGGTTTAGAACATTGTACAATTAACATGAGGGCAATAGGTGTTATGAATAATATTTGTGGCGTGTGCAATCTTATTTGCTAATCTTGTGGTTGAATGCATTTCTTCACATATGAATTCGAATTAGGAATAAGATCGGGTCGTGCTAAGAATAGATTTGATCTATCTTGAAACAAAAAAATAAATAAATAAATTAGACAATATATAATTATCGATTGTCAATTACAAATACTTTTTTGAGAGTCAAGTTTTGTTTTGTGTAAAATGCTATGTGGATTTTTGTTTATGAAATGCTATGAAGATTCTCTTAGGTGAACTTTATTTATTTCTTCGGTCATTATATACATAGTTAATTAGAAGACCTTCTTTATGTTCTATTTACTACACTATAATGTTATATTTGAAGATAAATACTACAATATGATTACTTAATAGAATGGGCATTTGAATATAGAGTTGATTTGCTTACCATGGAGAAATGTTGTTCTTGTACTTTGATTAGATTCTGTTTGACATGCCGTAGGGTCGATATGATATCTGCTTTTATAGTTAGTGTCAAAGTGTCTTAATAACAGTTGGTATTAATCCCCTTCTTACTACAACTTGTCACGAGGAATGGCATATATGTTGTTACTTAGTTTGTGCTTACTACAATATGTTCAATACTAAAAATTACATGCTAAATGTTGATCTCGTGATTACGTTCTGATATCTGACAACAGTAATGATAATGATCTACAAAATTCTTGTGCTGCATTTCATCTTCATTTGATGCTATGTCAATGTAGAATAATTTCACGTCCCTTATTTATGTTTTGCTATGTTCTATGATAGACAATAAGTTACATGGCGAAGTGCATTGTTGGACAAGGTTCCTTTGGGATTTTGTTTCAAGTAATTGTTATAGCCTGTATATATTCTGAAACATTACAATTGGTTATTCGATGATGGTATACTTGGGATATAACTTTCAAAACTTGAGAAAACACAAACACAAAAAGAACATATGATGTTTCCTATGATTAATATGTTTGAGCTGGATACTCGTTGCTTTTTAAGTTTAAACCTTCAAAGAAACAAATTTGTTTCAAACTATGTATGAATAACTTCGCAGGCCAAGTGTCCTGAATGTGAAGAAACAGTAGTGATAAAAAAGGTGTTGCAGGATAAGAGACACCAAAATCGTGAACTACAGACGATATGCTTTCTTGATCACCCCAGTGTTGTTTCACTCAAGCACTGCTGTTTTTCTACTACAAAGGATGATCTTTACCTCAATTTAGTTCTTGAGTATGTTCCTGAGATAGTGTATCGCGTGATAAGATGCTATAGCAAAGCGAACCAATAGATTCCTATGATTTATGTCAAAGTGCCAACTAAAATTTTGATTTTAATCTCTACCCAACATGAGCTAAACATTATTTGTCATTTTTATTTTTTGTCACTTTTTGAGTTGTTATCACTTTTTTGAATTTTTGTCGCATTATTGAATAACTTTCAAATTTTAGTAAAATTTAATCACAAAAGGACAACAAGTAAAAGAAAATCAATCATCTTCTGGATCTATTCTAAGGTTTTGATTAGTGTTAGATATAATTTGTCACTTTTTGGAGTGTTTGTCAATTTTTTGGGTCTTATGTCACTTTTTAAAAAATTTTGCCACTTTATTGAATTTTTTTCCATATTTAATGCCGCAGAAAGAGAGATGGGGGAGAGATTTTGAGAATTATGATACAGACAACGATTGGGTGTCAAATGAACGGCATATATGTTATATTGATGAGATAGAGATGAAGATGTATTTGGGGAGGCAAGGATAACTTGTAAATGGCATTGAAAAAGTTCGATGATATATGATTTGTATGACTGATAAGTTTTAATTAATAGTGATGGCATTAATAATTTTTTTCGACATTTACATTTTATGACCCTTTCATAAAAAAGTAACATAACATGTTGTGTTAGTTATTAATTAAAATGTCACACATAACCAATTTCTAACAGAACAATACATATTTGGCTAAGCTATCAATTTTCTTATAAGAATTTCTTTTAGATGTTAATTTATTTTATATTGTGTTAAATGTGAATTAAGTTTTCGTGATAGAGAAAGTGACATACATCACTTTTAATTAAAAACAATGTCACTTAAGTTTACATAATATTTTTTACTTCCAAAACACTTGTCATATGATTTTTCAAAAGAACCTTTTAGGGGTATTCTGTAAGTTGCCTTTTCTAAACTTTTTTTTTCAAATTCATTTTCAACCAAGCATTCTCTCAATAAATCAAGTTATTTACCAAAAAATTGCATTATTGTTCCCCAACCCCCGAATGTTTACAAAGAGCAAGTAGGTCTTCAATATCTTAGTATACAATATTTCAAAACGCAAGTTGGTTCTCAAATTGTTTTTAAAAATTCAAAGTAGTCAATTAGGCAAAATCTTTAAATTTTCAATAAATAGTCACGTGGTTTTTAAGAAAACACGTCTCACTTCAAATTTGAGACATCATACTATTGAACATGTCAAAATCATGTGAGGATTTAACAAAAATATGAACTGTAAAACTATTCAAGTCTTTGATAAATAGACGTGCATACTTCATAGAAACATGTTTTATTTCAAATTCAAGATACCACCCCAACTTAGGAAGCAAAATCTAGTTTCAAAATACTAGATGTGTGGATCATATTTGACAAAACAATGGACGATTCCTGTCATGTAAGACAAATCATGCAACTAAAATAAAAAGTGAAGGACCAATACTCAATAAACGGAGACAAATTATGCAATTTTATCTAAATAACTTGTGCAACGCTCTAGTACAATATCTTGCTCTTTGCAATTAAAATAATTTCAAATACGGCCATCTCTCGACGAATAAAATTCGATAACAACATGACCATCTCTTTCGAAAACAAATTCACTACCATACTATTAATTTGTCATTACTAGTGATTATCATTCAATTCGGAACTAGTTTGTGGTCCCCCAAATTTTAACTCGATATTGTACATTTAGTCAGTATCCCACTATATTTTTAAACCTAGAGATATTGCAATTATTATACCGTGCAAGTCCGTATTTCATGATAAATGCAGACAGCAAACAAAATAATTTTATGTCCAACTTAATTAATGTTAGCCATTCTTTGCACCATCTCAACCTTAAATACCAAAGTCCATAAGGCATGAATTATTGATTTTCTTAAGAATTGCTTTCGGCACGACATCACATACAAAACTTTAATGTTCAAATACAATGTTGTACTGAATCTTTAAAAGGAAGAAAATTCAAGATTTCATAAACTTTTAATTTCAAACTCAATCATGTTTGGTGTACAATATTGTTGACGACATGTCATGTTGTCATTAGACAATTTAAAATAATTTATCTTTCCAACCAGTACTTTCTACCACCTACGATATTGACAATGTTGTAAAAAAAAAAATTGTACCAAGTAAATTTATCCTTACATACTAGGTTTGCAATGAATATCCACCAGCATTTGGCAATGAAATCTTGAACTTCTTTACATAATAAACTTTATGAGATTTTTTTTTATTTGATTCGTGTCAAGTGATTGTTTATTTTTGTTATCAAAGAATTATGAAAAATTTATTCGTTCACATTACACTTTGGATCGAAATTTTTTGATCAATTTCAACAAGTTTTGATTATGGTCGATGGATGTGGAATAACACCCAGTTTAAATAATATAATACCACCAATGCATTATAGTGAAAATCAAGTGTATTGGCAAAAGGTTAAAATAGCATGTAGAAGTAGTTGCGAACATAAACTAAAAAATATCTATCAAATTGAAAAAGGTAATGTCATAATTAAAAAAAACTTCCATTAAATACACAATCAGTCAAAAAGTAACACTACATTCTTCAAAGTGCCAAATTTTATATATAGAGATAGCAACTAGACAAAATTTCACTCGGTCTCCATTGACTTTAATGAAGAACAGATAAACAAAGATACCTAACACAGTTAACATTATTTAAAGAAAATTAAAAATTGAACCCTAACAAAATTGGATATGGAAACTCGATTTTTTCATATTGAGATCATTTCATCGAGAAAATAGTTATCAACTTCTTGTCCTAGACGGGCAAGATCTTCAAACGAGTCATTAAATTCTCCGAAATTTTCTACTTGGGAGCTTTGATCCAAAGCTGGAAAGTCATCAAATGACATCTCAAATTCAGCAGAATCATCCGCAAATGCCGGTGGATATTCATCAAATAATGTTTGTTCTTGAGATTGGAAATTGAAGAAATCTTCTAAGAACGGAATGTCCATTGGTAAATAGTCATTTGAATAATTTGGCACCCCATTAGAGTTCCCTTTGCACTCTTCAACTTCCTCAACCGGGTCATTACCCGACCCGGTTTCAGAGACCGGTCCATCAACTGATGAACAAGGTTCAGCCAGTATGCACATGTCTTGAACCGGTTCGGACCGGTCTTCACTTGACTGTTGACTACTTCCGGACTGGAGAACAGAAGTCGGAGAACAAAGACTGCGTGACTCATAACCGGACTCGTAACCGGAAACTGACGTTACATTAATTTCCGGCTTCTCCTTTGCCGAAGGATGGCTGAAATTAGTCAAAGCATCCGGTCCACGGAGTTTAATGGCGGCGTTATCATATACCATTGCAGCTTCCTCGGCCGTATCATAGGTGCCCAACCAAAGCCTAACTTTTTGGGACGGATCTCTAATTTCCGCCGCCCATTTGCCCCATGGCCGCTGCCGAACACCCCGGAACTTCCTGACGCCACCACTAGCCGCCGCCTTCACCTTCACCTTCACCTTCATCGGCTTCTTCTTGGGTTGAAGACTCTTCTTCCAATTAGTACTGCTACTAATTACGGCGTTGGCTTGGCTTTTACTAGCTATTTCTATTTTGACTTCATTGACGTACTTCTTGACTCGCCGTTGCCGGAAAAGCTCGTCCTCTTCATCACTGGAGGAATCTGTTGCATAAGGATCAGTCACCGATATTCGAATGATTCTGGGACCATTAAAATTCTGTTCTTCATGGGTTTTTTTGGGCTTTTGATTTAAGGGTTTAACGAGTTTCTCGGTGACATGTTGAATCTCGGAGTATTTCACAGGCCATAAATCCATTGTTACAATCAACGATTTAAAGGTTTCACTAATGGCTGTCAAGATTTTTACGCATCTGAACAAAAATAGCAAACTTAAAAGATGGGATTCTAGTGAGAGAAAATGGGATTCAAAAGAGGCTTGAAGTGCGATACTTAAAAGGGATTTGCTGGTTTAAAGAAGGTAAGTGAATCAGTAGCAGAAAAAAGAAAAGGAAAGAAAATAAGTGGGATTTGCAACCAGAGAGAATGGCACTGGCAGTGTATTCAATTTGCAGTGGAGACTGACGACTAACACTGAAATTGCTGTTTTATAGGATCTCCAAATTTGGTAAATCACAGCACTCAATTTATTATTTATTAATTTAATTAAATTTAAGAAACTCTGTTTTACTATTAATATTCAAATAAATCTCGAATTAGATTCTAAGATATTTCTGTTATCGATTCGCCGGCGTCGGAAAGTTGGACACTAAATTATTCCGGCATTCGGTGCCGACGGACACTGCTCGCCGCATATGTGAGATAGAGACACGTAGCTTATGTGGGCCCTACTTCTGAGTTTGGTCCAATGAGTGTATGTCAAATGGTGCTAACTGCATGATTTTCTGTCTAGAAGAACGTGTTTCCAGTCACGTGACGGTAAGGCCCAGGATGCCCGGCTAGGTTAATAATATCGGTAAAAATGTTGATTAGTGTAAATAACTACTATTTCCTGTGAACTCATATTAAATTAATTGAACTTTTAATTTAACATTAAAATTATAAAAAATTAATAGAATCAAAAATCAATAATTGGACTAGAATTATACTCCTCTATCGTAGACTAAATTGTACTTACTTTTTGATTCTATACTTTCAACTAAAATTATACGCTCGTATTTTGTATGTTATAATTATAGGATTAAGCCTTCTATGTGACTAAACAATAAAGGCACATCGAATGTGATCAATTGTCCTGTACAATGCTCTACAATTGTGACATAACTAATAATGACGAATTGAACATGCTGAATTGGAAAATTCACGTCAAATTTTAAGTTTTTAATGTTATACAACAACTATATCTACTTGACACACCATCAACATTGTGTTTAATACATAGAACTTGATAATTCAATATTTAATGAAGTATTCAAGATGCTGACTAGAAATTCACAACAAATTAAAGTCTATCGAGTATTGTAACAACTATAGTACTCTAATACACAATCAACATTTTATTTAATACGTATAATTAGATAATTTAATACTCACCGACTATTCAAGATGTTGAATTGATAAATTTACGACAATATTAAAACTTGTCGTATCTCACAACTCTATATACTCTGATACACAAAAAAAAAAAAAAAAAAAAAAAAAAANAAAAAAACCTTATATTTAATATGTAAAATTGCATAATAAGAATGTAATAATTGAAAAAAAAAATAAAAAATATTGTCATCCTCTTTTACAAGATTTGAGGGGCGTTTTGGTCAATTAGAGTGGCAAGTGGGGGTGAGAAATTTTAACCTATTTTAAACTAATCATTTTGAATTATAGAGAATTTAAAAATTACTTTTCACAGCTAGGATCATCGTGGGTGGGCAACCTAGGATTCGCCGCCATTTATAAGTCTCTTTTGTACGGTTCTTTTCCTAGTGTCGAGAAGGTGTCTGCTCAAGCTATTATTTTAACGCGTGTTATGCAATCTCTACTATTTTCTTTTTTCTTCCTTTGCACGCGTCAGACATGCGCGTGGTTAAAAAGTTGGTTGGAGACTCCTTTTTTTGGGGTTAAAAAGAAAAAAAGATGATTATTTTACAGCAACAATTTTAACTGCACGAACCGCACATGAAACTGTACAGTCATCTCATGAGTGGGTCTGGCGTGTGATAATCCTCCTGACCAATTATGCGGCTTCTCAAAGTGATTAAAATTAATTAAAATATTTATGGAATAAGTAAGTGATTAGTTGTCAATAATAATATTTGGGTTTATTTGGGTTTAATTTCTCTCCTTATAATTCACTTTTTCCTCGTCCCATAATTAATATGCATCAATTTTTTCCTTATCCCACACCCACTTTAGATGCAAAAGATTTAATTCAGGCCTGGTTGATTTCTGATTAAAATTAAATTTTAATCTAAACTAAAATCAAACAATCAATATTAATCACATATTTCATGGTCCCACAACTTTTTAACCACACATTTCAAAAATATCCATCAAAATCTACAAAAAATCTAATTTTAATTTCCCACCAAACACCTACAATTAAGTTTTTAATGGATGTGTCATTAAACCTCTATTTGATATGGATTAAAATTCAATTAAAATTTCAAATCAAAATCAACAATTAATTTCAACTACAAATTTCACGAGATCCATAACTTTTATTAAAATCTACTAAAAATCTGATTTCAATCTATACTAAACAGGGGCTAAATTAAATAGAGTGATAGAAAATAATTTACAACATCAATATTAATCATATATTTCCAAGTTCTCAATTTAATTCTTGTGTAGTTTTGTGATAAGGTAAATATAATGAAAAGCGATATTTTGTTGACAACTAAAATATGTGCATTTTGACAAAGTGAATATCGGACAAGTAGATTTCGTAGTGATTATAGATGTCGTTATTAATGGAAAGTAATGTTTGGCCAATGGCTAAAATTTGCGTATTCTAACAAATTGAATGTTGGAGAGGCGGATTTCGTAGTAATATGAATAGCAATGTTAATATGGGAAGCAATGTTTGGTTGAGGACATTGAATCAATTAATAATGTAGAATATTTATGGAATTGGTCAGAACTATATATGGTCACAAAGAAATTTAAATGGGAAGTGACATTTGATTAATAGCCAAAATATTTGTATTATGACAAGATGAATATCAGAGTTACGTAAATATTGCAATATAAAGATTATACCTTGTTTGAGCTTCATTATTTGAAAATTTTGATTTTTGAATAATATTTTTTGAAGAACGTATGACTAAAAGTAAGGGAAATTATTGAATTTATATATAATATTATTTTATTGAAAGAATGTATGATTAATAAGAATAGAAAGAAAAATAAATTAAAATTTAACGAGAGTCAAAAGAGCCAAACATGAGCTATAGTATTAATGGAAGCAACGTTTGTAGACATTGACACTCCCATGAAGACTAGCAATGCTATAAAACAAAATATAAGAAATTCATCGGATTCCGAGAAATAACTTAGTTCAAGTTCAGAAGGGTAGATTAGCATACAAAAAACACAAACACACAATTAATGAGACCAAATTCCAAGATGTTTTTCTATGATTATTTAGTCATTAGTCCTCTAGTCTTCCCTTTATCTCAATTGTAAATTGTAATCAAAACCCAAGTGAACAATTTGGCAGGACGAGCTGACATCTACCGTCTATATAATTTATTATTGACAAGTCATGTTTAAATTAATGTCATTTCAAATTTATTCTTATTAGCTTTATCACTAACACAACAAATTAATGGCATGTTAATTTAAAATGACGTATCAATAATTAATTGATTTGACAAAAAATTGAACAGCAAAAGTCGAAGGCCTTATTTGTCATCCATTATTGTGTTGAAAATAGAGTGATGAATAGTATTTTTTGAAGAATGTGTGGTTGGAATTTAAAGTAACTTTATTGATTTGTGTGTAGAACATTATATCATGTGAATGTGTGGTGAAAAATCTTACTGTAATAAATAATGTTTTGAAAAAAATGATAGACAAACAGGGGCTGGATCTGAACTCAGCTTGTACCTACCAGGGTAGAAGACTTTAGGGGAGGTGAAAATGATAATTCCTAGAAGACCCTTCTTGTTTATTTCATTGTTTAACTCTTGAAATTGTTAGTCCAAAATTTTTAAGTTTCAAGAGTGATGAAAAATTAAATAAAATATGTTACAAGACGAAGAGAGACTAAAATTAATATATCCCTATAAAATTCTAGTTAAACTTAATATATTTGAGTAAATTAAACGATAAATAAGGTTTTATGATGAATTTGTGACCCAACACCTCCCTACGGGGTGGAAAAAATGGGATTGGTCTATAAATTTTCCTTCATATCATTAGTTCGAATCAAACAAATGTACGGAATTTTTTTACTTCATACACGACACAAAACAAATATTATACTTTATATATGAGAAAGAGCTTAGATGTAGTAGTATTTTCATTTAGGTTAATTGAAATACACGTTCCGAGAATCAAGAATATGTAAATGAATAATAATGTTTTTATTGTTTTCCTGAATGAGAAACGTGTCACTAAAGCAAAAGATGTTGGTCATAGAACTAATTTTTTCATCGTACGAAGTGACGAATATAAATATTTTGAATTAATGGAACACAATAAAACTTACAAAAAAATTACGAAGAATTTTATAACCAAAGATTTACATTCGAAAAAGTCATACTCCATGTAAATACATCTAAATTTTAAGTTTGAAAATTTACTTGAGGTATAACTTTTTCGAATGTAAAATTTTAAAAAAATTTAACGTCATACCTCATATAAAATTTTCTAAATTATAATGAGAAACTTGTCAGTGCAAAAATAATAAAAATTAATGAAATAATTGAAATTTTTTAAAGAAAATACAAATTAAACGCCTCTTTTTAAGACGTACATTTGAACCACCTTTAACTATTTTCGATGTCCGTTTGAACTATTTGATATGTATATGATATAGTTCTCAAAACGGCCTTCGAGATGATATAGATCATTTGTGGATTCGACTAGCGCACTACTGTTGAATTTTTTCTAAAACTAACATATTCTCGAAATTCTATAAATACTAGTTTGTAATGATCTACTTTAACGAGTCGTAATATTTTCTAGACTGGCCGTTTCTCGCCATTAACGACACGGATAATTAGGCCGTGAGAACTCAAAATAGTATTAAGAATGTAATATTTCAACTTTATTTGACATTTCGTAATGATCCAAAAAAATTGTCCAAAAGTTGGGGATCAATTGACCCCATGCCACCTATTGTGTCCACCACCGATTGTACACTATATTTCATTTTCGATTTTGTTAGAGTACATAATGATTTACATACACTTGATATAGCGAGTTACGATTGGATCATAATTTTTTTAACCAAAAAAAATGTCCGTACTATTTTTTAAATGCATCATATATTTGTAAGTCATTTTGTAAGTCCTTATATATATGTAATAGTATTCATTTTCTAATTAGCATTATCGTGTTTTGTTGTATGCATCATATATTTGTAAATCATTTTGTAAGTCCTTATATATAAGTAATAGTATTCATTTTCTAATTAGCATTATCGTGTTTTGTTGTTTGATGTATTAGGAAAATTGTGTAAATTCTGTTGTAATTATTAATAAAGTTTAAATTAAGAAACTCATGATACAAATGTAATACACAAATATACCACATAACTACAAGATTGTAACGATGATCAATAATAATTGACGATATATACACACATGAAGCAACAAAGATGATGGCAATATTTATTGTTAGAATTTGTGACCCGAATTTTATTTGGAAATTCTATTTGAATTCAACGTAAGAATTCTATTTGAATTCAATTTTGGAATTAAATTATGGAGTTCAATTGGGAGTTGGTGATTTGTATTGGATTTGAAGAAGGCTTAAAGAAGTCCAATTTGCAATAAAAAAAAGGAAAATATCGTACAAGGAGGAAGGAAACAGAGCTTTAGCGCTCGATTACCGTTGGCGGCTCGAGTGGCCGGCCATCTCTCAAGTGGCGATCTTATCCGAGTTTTACATGGTTCGCGATTTGGGCAGTTTTTTGAATCATATTTTATCCGAAACACTCTATTTTTGTTTAGACTTATTATAGTTGATCTCCACCACATACTTTTCACTGTATTATACTATCTTAGTGTGTTAAGAATTCTTAGTATTATATACATGTGGTATACAACACATATTTTGGTTATCTAACTGTCCAACCGGTTAGTTGAGATCAGACATATTGTAATCCTTATTTTTTATATAGTGAATTCTCCGCCTATGTTCGTAGTTTTTCCAGTTGGGTTTCCACGTAAAATCTTTTGTTCTTGTGATCATTATTTTTAATATTGCCTTATTATTTCTAGTCTTTTCCTGAAAGAAAAGTTATTGGAACGATATGTAATTCTTAACAATTGATTCAATTATTTAAAAAATTGGTATCAAAGCCAGGGTTTGATAGTTCCTGGGAGAGCCAGTTGGTTTTATATTAGAGCAAGGTTTCATGAACTCGGCTCGAGGTTTGATTTTTAGCATGGCAAATATGAAATTTGATATTTCATTTTTGGATAACAAGATTTTTGTTATGGTAGATTTTTCTTGTTTGGACATTGGAGGAGAAACAACATAAGGATCGAAATGGACAATACATAATTTTTGATTATTAATCAGCAGAAGTTAAGGACTCGGGTGGATTTTGAGTTTGATTCAGTATCGTTGGAGTTTGGTTTATGGTCCTATTGAAGAATAAGTTTTGGTCAAATTCAGAAGTTATGGATAATTCTTCTTTGCCTACAATACTGACGATGCCTTTGTATTAAATTATTAGAGACAAACTCATTTGTGATATTAGGCCTCCACATAAGAATAGAGATACAGATTTAGTTGTTTATACTTTCAATATGGTTGAAGGTGTTAATTTTAGTCAAGATCTTTCTATTCAAATATTTAATTGTGATTATTCTATTATAGGGCTTGTTTCTGACCTGTTTTGTGATTAAATCATTCGTATTTTTTGTTGCTTGTTAATCGAAAAAAATTAGTACACAAGGAAATCATGTAGATGAGCAGTGCTGGATTCTTACTCAAATGAAGTTAGTTGTGAACTTGATTATTTTTTTATTTTATTTTTTGGTGGTGATTCGAGCAAGTCTGGAGCTAAAGGTAATTCTGCTGATAAGCAGTGCTTGGATTTAGTTTACATTTGTTGAGTTTGCCCGTAGGAATTTTGTAGAAGAGGTGGAGTAATTTGTTTGGAGATTTTTGTTTGAGTTAAAGAATTATGTTTTATTTTTTGTAGTATGAATTTTTGCAATTCATGATTTTTTCAATTTTTCGAATTCTATTTTATCCCAAGCACTCCATTACTATTTAGACTTATTATAGTTGATCTCTACAATATATTAGACTTTTCAATGTATTATATTCTCTTAGTGTGTTTACGGATTCTTAGTATTATATATGTGGTGTACAATACATATTTTGGTTATCTAATAGGTTAGTTAAGATAAGACATATAGTAATTCTTATTCTTTGATATAGTGAATTCTCTGCATTTATTCGTGGTTTTTTCCAATGGATTTTCACGTAAAATTTTTGTGTTATTGTAATCATTATTTTTCATATTGTTGTATTATTTCTTGTATTTTTCTAGCAAGTGGTATTAGAACAATACGTAATTTTTAACTGAAATTACGAGATTCGACCCAAATTACACCTAGAGGGGGGGTGAATATATGATTATGCGGAATTAACAATTAAAAATTAACTAGCAACAAGTCACTATTAATTATCTTTAGATTATTAAACAATCAAGTCAATTTTTCTATTTTGAATTACCGCAGTTATATGAAAGTAATAAATAAACAATCAAAATGATTACGAAGAAACCCCAACTCGGTAAAAATTTCGAGAATTTTACCAGTCAACAATCCACTATAAACTATGAACTTACAGTCCACCAAACACGATTACCACTAATACATTCTGACCTCTGACTGCAATTCTCACATCCCTTTTAAATTGCGTGCTCCGCACCAACTCCTAGCTGCAGTTTTCAAAACCTTCCTTGGATTGCGTGCTTCTGCACCAACTCCCGACTTTATGAATTCGTCTATCTCATGTGAATCAATGAAAAACTCCACGTTCTTCAACAACTGGAACTACAGTCACCTTTTCTTGATTTTTAGAATTCTAACAGATGTGTAGGAAGTAACAGTTTGGTATTTGGATTATAGGTTTGATGTTTTCAATGTCAAGAACAAATCAAAATATGAAGGTTGAAAGCTTGCTTGATATAGAACATATGAAGTAGTAAGTATTTTCTCAATGATCAACATTAAGAAAAATTGTTCAGAGGCTTGCTGGTATTTATAGTTTAGGTTTAGGATTGAATGGGCCGGACAAAAAACCTTTAAAACGCAAATTAAAATTTTTAGAGAAACACTATCGCTCTAGCGAAAATTGGGCGACAGTGTATCGCCGAGCGAAGGCAATGGGACATGCTAGCAACAATGTTTCTGTTTTTATCGTTCGAGCAACGTCATGAAGACAGTCCAGTGAAATTGTTGCGTCGTTTTTTCCTTATTTCCATTTTCGAACCCTAGACCTAATAATTTCTGACCTCCCGAATGCAATTATCACAACCCTCCTAGATTGCGTGCTCTTGCACTAACTCCTGGTTGCAATATTCAAAGCCCTCATGCATTGCGTGCTCTTACACCAACTCTCAACTTTATGAATTCGTCTATCTCACGTGGGTCAACGAAGAACTCCGCATTCTCCAACAACTGGAACTCCAGTCACATTCTCTTGATCTTCAGAACTCTGACATATGTTTAGGAAGTAACAGTTTGGTATTTGGATTATATGGATTTGATGTTTTCACCGCCAAGAATCAATCAAACTGTGAAAGTTGAAAGCTTATAGATTATTTTGATGGAGAGGATATGAAGTAATCTATGTTTTCTCAATGTTCAACCTTCTAAAAAATCGTTCAAAGACTTTCTAGCATTTATACTGTAGGTTTAGGATTGAATGGGCCGAACAAAAATCTTTAAAAATGCAAATTAAAATTCTCCGGATAACCCTGTCGCTAAAGCAAGAGCTTAGCAACGAGTTGTCGCTCGAGCGAAGGCAAGGCGACAGGCGGGTGATAATGTTTCTGTTTCTGCCGCTCGAGCAAAGTCATGGCGACAGTGTAGCGAAATTGCGGCGCCGTTTTTTTCTTTTTTCCATTTTCGAACCCTAGACCTAATACAACTCAATTAACAGTATTTGTAACTTACTCATTGACTTTTACAACACATTAAATCTTGTCATTTTTGTTCATAGATTTGCCAATTACATTAAAAACCTAACAAACTCCTCATTTGGCATTCTGTGACAAAACTCCAAATCTAAAGTCAAGGTAGTAAAAATATAGATACAAAACAACAACAACTACTATCAAACCAACTGTCTTGACTGAAATGTGTCTTTCCTTTGTCAAAACTTGTTTTCTGAAACAGACAACTCAAATACCCAGTGTAAAAACATGTGAAACAGGAAAAAATAGAATCAATAAACACATGATATCACCACTAGCTAAATTGAGACGTAACACTAATGTCAATCCAAATACCAACAAAAACATTAGTATCACAAAAATATCAAACAACTAAGTAGCTATGGTATGAAATGCAATGCAATGCAATCAATAAATAAGTAGATATGGTGTGAAATGCAATACAATCAATAAATCTCATACTACTTCACCTCAAAAGTTAAAAAAAAAAAATTATTTTAAAAAAAACTTCATCAAACATTAGAAAAACTTCATCAAACCCTATTGTTAAAAAAAACTTTTAAACTTGTTATACATAGTCATTTCATTTCATTCTCCCCCTTTTTGTCACAAATGACTAGTGATAGACAATTAACATACAATACCTCAAAAATGTAGTTGTTAGCATACACAAGTATAAACAATGAACAATAATCCTTCCCACTTACATAAGTCAAGTTATCCTAGAGTAAATTGTATAAGTGACCCATATGTGTAAAGTGTCACTAATCTTTTGGAAGTGTAACCCCAAACCTTAATTTTGTGAGAAATGACACGTTAAACAATACCGTCAATAAGTGTGTTCTTCTACTTATGAAAGTTAAACCATTTAAAGTACATTATAATCTATAAAGAAAAACTCATTATGTATGGATATATCATTTTCTCCTTCTAATTTTGAGCATAGTTTATTTTCACATCTTTCAATATTTGAAGCTCATTATTATATTTCACATTTTAAGTACAGACTCTCTCTATTAAGCGACTAAAATGACTCCTATAGCGAGTTTTATGCCAGATAACCTAAGTCGGTTGACCTTAGGTACCAGGTTATAAAAAACCCCGCAAATTTAATTGCTCGAGTCGAATATGTTCCGAAGAAAAACATAAGATATTAAGTTTTTTTATTACCGGGGATAGCTGTGAGCTTAGGTCTAATACATAAGGTCAATTCATGTTCAAAGGCACCTTACTAACATGTGATTGTCATCCTAAATCTCACACACGAGATAAAGTCCCACTAACAATATCATAATGTGTGCATTGCACATAGTACATGAAGACATCTATACTAGGTACTACATTAATAACCTAAGTTAGCGATAGAAACTATATTACAATTCATTGATTAAACTCATACTTGATCACATTAAACAAATTTAAGTACATTGTATATTTTTCTGTAAAGACTAATTAGGTCTCGCAATTTATTTTTCAATTTTTCAATTTTTTTTACTTTAAATGATGAATGCACCAAGCACACAAAACAAATAAAAAAGATAAAAATTAAAGAATAATAATAAAAGAATATGATGCATGAAATTTCTACCTAGAAAATAAGTAAACAAATTGATGTATGCATAAATTAATGTCAAACAATATTAAAGCACGAGCATGCATTAAGGAACCTCACTATAGAGGTACACAAACACCGATAACTGTCCTAAGAGATTCAAATCTTAGACCATCTAATAGTTTCCTAAATATGTTAGGTAATTGATTTTCCGTAGAGATGTACTCAAGAGTTACAACACGCCTCTCTACAAGCTCTCGAATAAAATGATCTTGTATACCAATATGATTGGTTTGAGAGTGTTGAACGAGATTTTTGGAAATATTGATGGCACTAGTGTTATCACAAAACAAAGTCATAGTTCCCTGATCAATTTCATAATCACTCAACATCTGCTTCATCTAAAACAGTTGAGTGCAGCAACTTCCTACATCTATATATTCGGCCTTTGTCGTAGATAATGAAATAGAATTTTGTTTCTTACTCATTCAAGCTACAAGATTAGCACCAACATAAAAACAACTTCCAGAAGTACTTTTTCTATCATCAACATTTGTTAGCCCAATCGACATTGGAATAGCCAGCAAGGTCAAGATTAGAGTCTCGAGAGTTCATGATACCATAATCTATGGTTCCATTGATATATCTAATGATACGTCGCACGATGCTCAGGTGCAATTCCTTGGAATCGCTTGAAAGTGCGCACACACCCCAACACTAAAGGTCATGTCAGGTCTACTTGCAGTGAGATAAAGTAAACTACCTATCATACTCCTATATAGTGTCAGATCAAGACTCTTACATGTAGGATCATGACCTAATTGACACAAGTGCTAATGGGGGTTCTAGTGTATTTTTGCTATCAAATCCAAAACGTTTGACAAGGTCTTTAGCGTACTTCGATTGAGATATGAGCAACTCATAATCAGTTTGTTTAACTTGGAGACCAAGAAAGTAATTTAATTCTCCAACCATACTCATTTCAAATTTTTGCTTCATGCATTCAGCGAAATCATAAGCAAGAAAATCTATAGGAGAACCAAAACTGATGTCGTCAACGTAAATCTGAGCTATGGTGATGGTTTCCTCAATATGTTTGATTAATAAAGTTCTATCGCACCACCTCTAGAAAAAATCATATTCCACGAGATATGCAGTTAGTTTATCATACCAAACTCTAGGAGTTTGTTTAAGACCATATAAGATTTTGTTCAATTTATAAACATAATGTGGAAATTTAGGATCAATAAATCCTTTAGGTTGTTCAACATAGGCTTCTTTTTGAAGTATTCCATTCAAGAAAGCACTCTTGACATCTATTTGATATAATTTGAATCCTAAAATGCAAGCAACAGTCAGGAGAATTCTAATGGACTCAAGTCGAGCTACAGAGGCAAATTTTTCATAAAAATCAACCCCTTCAACCCGAGTATATCCTTAGGCAACTAACAAACCCTATTTCGAATTATGGTACCTTGATCATCGATTTCATTATTAAATATCCACTAGTACCTATAACGTTAGAATCATCAAGCCTAGGAACTTAATGCCATACGTTGTTTCTTACAAACTGATTTAGCTCATCATGCATCGCCTTTACCCAGCTTCACAAATTTGACTTTAAACCTTTCACATAAAGCACATCTGAGATAGCAGGTAATCAAGATATATTAACGGTAATTTACCTACAATAGGTGTGGTAGCCCTGTCTCCAAAGTAACCGTACCGCAATTCCAATCATTGAGAGTGGAGAAGAAGGATTTACTACCACACATATATCTAGAACATGCACTATCAAGATACCACATAGATTTATTTTAAACTTTAAGTGCAACGTGGGCAATATAGCTATTCAACTGATCATTAGATCTAGGAAGATCAATTTTCTTAACCCATTTTTTTAGAAGTAGAGATGATTCTAGTTAACCGAGTCATCATCTCAGTTAAGTGGCTAACCTGATTGGCGATGAAGTTAATCTTGCTCGAGATATCCTGACTTTTTCTACTAATCACGAGCTTACGACACCTAGGTCTTGTGTGTCCCAGTGCACCATAATGGTGACAGGTTGGAATGAACCTAAGCTCAACCCTACTCGGAGGTTGTTGCCAATTTATATGACGATTGATCCCACGTTGTCTAGTAGGTCTTGATCCTAAAACATTCTTCTTCTTGGGTTCAGGATTAGCAGTATTCCTAATTTTGTTTGTGGTTGGGATGAACGTGGTCTTGGAAGTATTAGCAATAGTATTAGCAATTTGAACGTATCCTAAACCATGCCTCTTTCCAGCAGGCTTGTTCATCCCTAACCGATTATCGAGTTTCTGAGTACCACTTATAAAGGTATGAAGTTGAGTATTAAATTTTTCTAGATCACTTGTTAAGGATTTAACTTTAGATTCTAGATTCTCATTAACAAGTTTTAACTCATCCAAATTATTGGTAAAATCCTGAAGGTCACCTAAAAGTTTCTCTCTCTTTCAAGTTCATTAACCTTTTTTAGTACAACTTTATTGACCTTCTTGATTTTAAGACCCTCCTCAAACAGCTGTCTATAGGATTCATGAATATCGGTCTCATCCTTAGAGTCATCCTCAGAATTCTCACTTTTTTCATCTTTCTTCACCGTTTCACTCTCTTTAGCAGATTCAATCTTAGCTATAGATGTGAAAGTCATAAAATTTTGTTCATCCTCATCGCCAGAGGTATCACTCTGAACACTCGAATCTGATTCATCATCACTCAAAGTCACTGCTAATGCCTTACCCCTTCCTTTATTCAAATTATTCTTCAAATTAGGACATTCATTCTTATAGTGACCAAAGCCCTGACACTCATGGCATCTAACTGACTAGGTTTTCTTACTAGAAGTCATAGGGTTATTCTTTTCACGCTTATCTTTCGAGAATTTACTATAGACATCATTTTTCCTATCGTGATGTTTTTTCTTATTCCTCATCGCCTTTTGAAATATTTTCACAAAATAAGTTATTTCGTCATCCTTAAGAGTCGCAGTGTTAATAGACTCACTCTCTTGTTCTCTAATGGTGTTCATGACTATATATTTAACTTTCTTTGGTTGTGAAATGGTGAGTTTATAAGTTTGGAAATATTCTACGAGTTCCTCTATCTCAACTTCATCTAAGTCCTTATTTTTTTCAATAGCAGTGATTTTAGATCTAAACCTTTCAGGTAGAGATCTAAGGACTTTTCGTACTATCTTAGATTCGAGGATCTTCTCACCTAGGCTGAAACTCGAGTTTATTATATCATTAAACTTCGCATAGAATTCAGCGAACTATTTATCGTCTTTCATTCTAATTTCTTCAAACATAGAGATTAACATTTGCAGTTTCGAGTTCTTAATAGTTTTGGTACCCTTGTATGTGGTCTCTAAGATATCTCAAACCTCTTAAACTCCTCTGCAGACACAGCCATAAATAGAGCATAGAGCCCTTTATTATTCCAATTGCAATCAGCTACTTGATCTTTAGTCCAAAGAGAAATGTCAGTGGATGTAACAATACCAACATCAGTGGATGAAGGCACAATCCAACCTTATTGTAGACTGATCCAAATACGCTCATCCAATGCTTTAATGAACACTCTCATTTGAAATTTTCAGTAAGAATAGTTGCTTCTGTAAAAAAAGGGAGGCATGAATAGAGATTGATTCATCTAGATTAATTTATGGGCCAAAAATCGAAATGTGGCTCTGATACCAATTGAAATTACGGGTTCGACCAAAATTACACATAGAGAGGGTGAATTACCGTAGTTACATGAAAGTAATAAACAATCAAAATGATTACGGAGAAACCCCAATTGGGTAAAAACTTCGGACACTTTGTCCTTAACAATCCACTATAAACGAATTATGAACTTACAGTCCGCTAGATACGACTACCACTAGTATATTCTGACCTCTTGACTGTAATTTCCAAAACCCTCCTGGATTGCGTCCTCCTACAACAACTCCCGACTTTATGAATTCGTCTATTTCCCGTGGATCAACGAAGAACTCCGCATTCTTCAACAACGAAACTCCAGTCACCTTCCCTTGATTTTCAGAACTTTGATAGATATAATATGTAGGAAGTAGCAGTTTGATATTTGGATTATAGGTTTGATATTTTCAATGCCAAGAACAAATCAAAATATGAAGGTTGAAAGCTTATTTGATGAAAAAGATATGAACCACTAAGTATTTTCTCAATGATCAACCTTAAAAAAAATCGTTCAAATACTTACTGGTATTTATGGTTTAGCTTTAGGATTGAATGAGTTGGACAAAAAACCTGAAAAACGCGAATTAAAATTTTTTAGGAAACATTGTCGCTCGAGTGAAAGTTGGTCGACACGCGAGCGACAGTGTGTCGCTCGAGTGAAGGCAAGGCGATGGCTAGTGACAATATTTTTTTTTCCAACGTTCGAGCAACGTCATGGCGACAATATAACGAAATTGCTGCACTGTTTTTTTTTTTTCCTTCTTTCCATTTTCGAACCCTAGACTTAATACAACTCAATTAATAGTATTTGTAACGTACTTCTTGACTTTTACAACACATTAAATTTAATTTTTTTTGTTTACAAATTTGCCAATTCATTAAAAACCTAACATTAACAATTGGCTCAATTTTTTAAAATTTATATATGTGCACCAATGGTCGACGGTAACTAGTGGTAATAATCATCAACTCTATTAGTTAATGATAATGGAAGAAGTGCGAGTCGTGACCTACGAATTCAAAAGTTCAATTTTGAGAATTCTTCGGGGACCAAAAATCAAGTACAAGGAATTGACTAAAACATTTTCCTCATTCCCAACCTTATCTATATACTATAGTTACTAAATAAAGTACAAAGAACTGACAAAAAATTTAATGAAGCTGATATTTAGGGTCTCCATTCACCCGCACTGTGGTCACGACCCTTTTGCTCAATTTAATTTAATTCAATTTGGTGTCACGTTTCGTATCAGATTATTTCCAAGATATGGACTCGACACGTGTCATTTAATAGTAAATAAACACTGTATTATAGCAATTAATAATTGCTAAATGGGTTACATGTAGTGGAATTCTACATGGGGAACAATAACATATTTAATTAGTTTAGGAATCCTAGACTATTGTTCTTCGATTCTTACTTTCCGAGCTTTGTAGTATATGTATATTATATTTTATTTTGATAATTTCTAATATAAAATAGTGATTTCGCGATATAGTAAAGGCACGAAAGACGAGTATAAAATAATTATAGAGAATTAAGGAAAAAAAGACGTTTTTATATGTTAGCGACACGAAACAATAGAATGCATGTTGAAGTTTCGAATGAGAGCCAACGACTTATGGTCATTGCAAGTTGGCAAACATGCTTCTGTTCAGCCCCACGGGTCCCTGCAATTTAATATGCAAAGAGTTGTTTGCAAGATACTTTTTTACTGTAAGATGCTCTCTATTTTAAATAGTTCATCCGTCAAAATTTGAAATCAAACTCTAATAGTGGGTTTGAGTATTCAAATTTAGAGAGTCAAAATTCACTTTTTATTTGTAATTTATAATGATTGAATGTTATAAATTTCACCGCACAATTTCTAGAATTATTTAAATCATATTTGATTTTATCGGTCATTGACATCTAAGAATATATATTTAAAAAATGATAAACAAATAAATATTTAAAGAGTCTCTTAAAGATTCTTAAAGAGTCTCTTGAATGTTATAAATATTTATAATGATGCTCTCCATTTTTTATATTTAAAGAGTCTCTTAAAGATTCTTATAGAAAAATAAATGTGTAAAATACTACTTAAAAATCAAAATTCAAGCTGGAAGAGAAATTCAAGAAACTTCATAGGATTCAATCCTCCTCTTGCTTGATGGAATTAGGGTAAGCCCAATAATTAACAAAGCCTAGAATACTTCAGTAGCTTAAAAACTGATTTTCAACTATTTAAAAGTAAGAAAAAAAAAAACAATTAAAATAACTAATTTTCCCTAGCAAAATAAGAATAAAATAAAATTGCATTTTACTAAACTCAGTTGTTTTCTTCTACAAAATTCATATTTTTTTCTTGAACACGTAATTTAATATCACAAGTGATGTCCCGTAAATTGGTTTAAACACCAATATTGTTAAAAAGCATTACTCATTTTAATTTCACATAACCATTGATCCCTTCCCAAGTGATTTCAAAAAGCTTTATTGAGATTCAGAGCAAATTGTAGAGTACAGTGGTCTCATGAGCCATTTTATGTTGATTACAATTCTAACCATTTTCCAAAAATGTAGCCCCTCATAACAAAAGGGAAAATTAGTTCGAAGATATTTTTTTGGCTTCTTAAACTGATTTTTTTTTTTTTTTTTTTCACTTTTAACATTTACTGATAAATCATGATTTTATTTGGAATATAAGATTAACGGGACCAATGTCAATTACTTTCTCACTTAAGCTAGTGGGAGAATAAAATCAAAATTTTAATAACTTTTTATAAAAGCTGATAAAATGTGTAATTAAAATTAATTGTTGAATTTGACTTACATAATTATGGTATACACAGTGTATACCATAAAATCCCGATTTTTTAAAATCCCAGAAACATGTAGGATTTTCCAAAATGTTGAGGCAACCTATTATACATATAATTTTCTCTAAATAAAAAAATTAAGGGTGTGTTTGATTGTATTTCACTCATTTTTTACTTCTAACTGCATTTAGTTGACTCCTAATAGTTTTCAATTATCGTTTTGTGGTCCGAATCAACTATTGGATACTTACAATTTGATACCGAACTTTGTATTTCTTCATTTTCGCCAAATTTTCATTCATTTCTTCCAATTCCACCAATTTGTCTCATTTTTACCTCACAAACAAAATTAACATTTAATTAAGTCATACGTTATCAAAATTTATTACAATTAATCTCATTTAACGGCTTAGATAATCGTACAAAATACACTTATCAAATACCACCAAACTTGAACAATTTTTTATCCTTAAACAAAATGAACTTGACTTAAATAATTTTTTTTTAAAAAAAAATGGTTAGATAATCTGTATTTGGTCTTAGGATTGAAATTTATCTATTAAAACTATAAATTGCTAGAAAATTACCATGCTAAAATTAATTTCTAGGTACCTAATGCAAAATCGATGCGAGTGTATGAAAATTCATGTCAAGTATCATAAATTCATAAAGTGATTCAAATCCCGACACTCAATAGTCAAAATTTTCCTTTCTTTTCTTATGAGGTTCACACCCAAACTTATTTTTTAAACTTCCTAAGATGTGATCAAAGATTGAATTTATATACTAATCTTCACTCTATCTAGTTTGGTTAGATATTACTAATTGCAGCTCTACACATTAACAAATAGGAATTCTCATTATTTTTTATTGCATCAACCCCAAGAATAAACTAAACTAAGAATCCATTGTCAAATGTCTAATTCTCTAAAATAAGTGTTTGATGCTTAATCAAGACATGTAGTGCATTTTTTTATCTTTAATTTTTTAAAACTTTTTTTATATCTTACGTGCGTACTTTTTTTATTAAACCTTTTAAATGACATATGTAGCTAGCTTTTAGCCGATGACTTCCAAGTCGGATGACTATAGGGCACCCTGTAGAAGACTTAATTACCCGAGTCATAAAAGCTACGAAAAGACATATCACAATGAGATGGATTTTACTTTTTTCCTTATTTTTTTATGCATTGATTAATGCAATGTTTCTTATTAAATACTTATTCTCAAAAATCAATCTCTAACTTAAGATTTTCATCTTATTGACCTTAAAAAATTCATACAAAATTTAGAACATATGGAATCCACACTTATCTCAGTGTTTCCCTACAACAACTTAACTACTCTCTAACTATTCTAGAATTGGTTTAAGAATGTATGATTTAGTGGTTATTAGATTTAGCATTTAAAGTCCGATACTTTTTTCTTGGCCTATCCAAATTTTGAATCAAATCAATCCTCATGATACAAAGCATAAATTTTGTAAGCAAAAATATCGAGTTTCACATGAATAAGCATAAATCAATCCCAACATGCAATTTTTTCAAAATTTATAATCTAACACATAGTTTTAAATATATGCATCATAACAAATTTATCTAACCCACACAAGCAAAAATAAAGCTAAAAATAATTTTTTTTTAAATTTTGAATTTTTTTTTCACTCGACCAAGTACACAAAACAATAAAATATAGATAAAAACACGATACATTTTCATTCCCAAATTTATAATAGATATTGCTCTCAATGTTTAAAAATATAACAAGCAATATATAAAAATTAAGGATAAATAATGAAAATAAATAATCCCATGATATAAATCTACAGGTGGTGGATGGATTGACATAAAAGTGTTGGATCAATTGCTATATATTTTCCCTTGTTCAATGTGTTCAAGTGTCACATTCCTTGAAAAAAAAAAAAAATCATAACATGGAACATTTTAAAATAAGTTCAAACACATGCTAAAGGGTAATATGGGGATAAAGATACCCTAAACTACTAAAAACAATAAATTTACTAATCCTATATTCTAGAAATCAAAAAATAAATGAAAGGAAAGAACATTGAGTTGCCTTCCAATAAGCACTTATTTAAGTCATTAACTTAACTTTGATGTTTTGCACGATGGGATTCTTAAAAAAGCTTTTGAGACTTTGCTTAGTTTGCTTCTTTTGACTTTAATCCATTTTTCGTTGATTTTCCAAATCATAACCTTGCCTCCTGTAATGCGATATAACTTACCTATTTCATCTTACTCGAAATCAACCATGTAAACTTATTCCCCTCTGGCCTTAATCACAAATTCAATTATTGGACAATTGAAGAAGTCAAAAGAACGTGTGTTAATTTCATTATCATTCATTTCCACTTCTTCGCTTGGTTCTTTTATAATTAGTTTGTCATTCTCTTTATACTTTTCTTCAATAATTAATATCTCCTCGAGTTGAATGATCGGTTCACATTGTAAATTCGCCGACAATGGAAGTTTTTTCCTTTCAATCTTTTCAAGCGGATTATATCACCACCTTTTAAATTCGTCCCAGAATACAAAATCTCCTGTGCGTATTTTGCTTTCGTCCAACATATCAAGTTCATATAATATTTTGCCAGTGTCCCCTCGTTTAATAGGGGAGGACCAACTCCCTTAAGAATGGCATCATCGTTTAGATGTGTAGATATATATTTGCTCTCAGGCATGTAGCCTTCATCAGCTTGTTTTAGACATTTTAAATATTGTTTAAACCTAGAAAGCTTGGACATAAAAGGGATTAGAGTATGTATACAAGCAATGCCCAATATAATGCATCAAATTACAAAGCTCACAATTTATGTTTTCTACAAATATATCCTTATCATCCATGTTGAGATTATTTGTTGCAAAAAATTACTCTTTTTCCATCATCAAAATCCTGCATATATTGTTAAATAGTACCTGAAAGAATACCAATCATTAGAGAGATTAGGGTAGGTTGCCAAAATTAAAAAAATAAAAATAAAAAATCGAATCCTATATAAACTAATAAACTTAAACTAAATAATTTATTATTTGGTAATGGAACCAAAAACTTGTTTGTGCAAATTTTGCAAGCGTACCTGATCACTGACAAGTAATAATTTTGATGAGTCAACAATTATCGTTCCACATGGAATAAATTTCAATTAAAATTTACTAGTTTTATATAGAACTTGAATAATATAAATAAAAGAGAGATTTTGATTTGATTTTATGCTAAATTATCTAAGAAAGTGGTAAAAAATATTTATGTATCAAACTACGGATGGTTGTATTGGATTTAGAGTTCATCTATTGTCATCTATTTTAATTCTTGATTTGTAATCTAATCTTATTCATGCGTTCTTGACAATGGATAAAGCTCATGTATTTTATTTTCTTTTTAAAAACAAATTAATTCTACTCTAATCATGACCCAAATCTATTTCTAGTCCGAATTCGAATAATTTGAATGCACTAAATTTTAGATTATCTATATGATTGTACACGTGATAAATGTTATTGCTAACATCTATTGTACGCATATTAATTTTACCACATTTGAAACTTATTGTGAGTTTCCCAATACTACAACAAGTAATTAATTTTCTAATTGGTAATCAAACAATTAAGTAATGCAATGTATATGATTCATCTTCAACCAATACGATTATGGATCTAGGTAAACCCTAAACCCTAAAGATGAAACAATAAGAAGAATCGAAAAGCACAACCCAAAATTTATAAAAATAAGAAAGAGAAGTCATAGTCTAATTCATGTTCTTTATTATCCACCCCAAGCTTGGATTCTTCAAGTTCCAGATATTTCTTGATTTGTTCCACACGCTAGATTTGTTTTCCTCTCCAACTTATGAAGAAGTTGCCCTTAGTTCTTGAATGATTTTATGATATGAAAGTAATTTGAGAGGTGAGAGAGAGATTCTTCAATGGCTGCCCATGTATTGCATTATATAAGGTAAAATTAGGTCAAAAAATACTTCTAAGTCGGGTTCCAAAAATGTTTCAATCAAATAAGGAAAGTTACCTTCACGTGCTCATTATTATGTATATGTCCAATCACTAGTATTTTGGTCATAATGTTCTCTTTAGATATATGCTTGAGGTAATTCAAGGTATGTTGGAAAGAAAAGTCAAAGAGCTACAACTCTTGTAGAAATAAAATTTCTCCAATTTGAATGTTTACTATCCGAAAAATAGTTCTCAATCTCTAACTAAAAATTTAAAACATACTTGTGCAGTTGGAAATTAATTTTTGAAAATCCTTTGATTGTATTTCACTCATTTTTTTAATTTATATTTGCATCTAATTGACTCCTAATAATTTTCAATTATCATTATGTGGTTCGAATCAACTATTAGATATTTTAATTTGATCCCAAACTTTGTATTTCTTCATTTTCACCTATTTTTCATTCATTTCTTCCACTTCCACCAATTTGCCTCGAGTTTTACCTAATAAACAAATTACACATCTAATTAAGTCATAGTTCATAAAAAATATTACAATTAATCTCATTTAATGACCCCGATATGTGTACAAAATACACTTATCACACATCCTAGTGTTAACACATACCCACTAGTAGACCTTGAGTTTTTAATGTCAAATATCCAGTTTGTATCACTATACCCTTCTAGGACGGCTATATATCTAGTATAGTACATTCCACAGTTACGAGTATGTCTTAAGTACTTCAGTACTCTCATAATTTCCTACCAATGGTTAGCTCTATGATTACTCATATATCTACTTAACTTACTTATAACATAAGCTATGTCGGTGTTGTATAATTCATTAAGTACATTAGACTATCGATCACTTTAGAGTACTTTATTTAAGAAATACTCTCTCTTTTATTCTTTGATAGGTGTGCACTTATGTCTATCGATGTTTTGGCAACACCCGTGTCGTCTTTACTAAATTTTCCAAAAATATTGTCAGCATAATGTGCCATATTTATGATAAGTCAATTTGATGTTCTAGAGATCTTTATTCCTAAAATAACACCGGCCAATCCCATATATTTTAGGTCCAATCTTGCATTCAACATATCTTTGATAGATTTGATCATCCTATCATTACTACCAACAATAAGCATGTAATCAATTTATAGATAAAAAAAAAAAAACATATTCATTCTAAATGTTTTTGATATAATACATTTATCACATTCGTTGATTTTAAATTCACTTACAATCATAGCACTATTGAATTTTTCATGCCATTATTTTGGTACTTATTTTAAACCATACAAGGAGTTCACTACTTTACGGACTTTCTTCTCCCATTCAGGTGCAATAAAACTCTTAGATTGTTCTATGTATATTTCTTCTTCTAAATGTCCATTTAGAAAGGTTGTTTTCACATCCATTTGATATACTTTAATATTGCACAAGGTATAATTGTTAGTATCATCTTTATGGAATTTATTCTCGTAAGAGGAGATGGGTATCCAAGTAGTCTATACATTCTCGTTGTCTATATCATTTAATTACAAGTCTGGCCTTGTATTTATCATTAATCCATCCGTTTTCATCTTCGTCTTAAATATCCAGTTAGATCATAGATGTTTACACCTAGGGGGAAGATCCACTAACTCACAAGTGTGATTTTGCAGTATGGAATCAATTTCGTTCTTAATATCCTCTTTCTACAAAGGTCATTCAATAGAGCTTACCCTATCTTTAAAAGTTTGATGTTCACTTTCTAGCAGATGGATCACAAAATTTGGACCAAAATATTTTTGTCCTTGCTCTTTTACTACATCTAGGTTCATTTTGAATCTCTTCATTTTCTTTGTATTCTTGGCCTTGACTATTTTCACTAATAGTCTAAAATGTTCATTTTGATAAATTTGGTCCTTATTTGGACTTACAAGGAAATACTTGTTCAAAAAACGATGCATTTATTGATTTTATTATCCCGTTCCTGATTGTCTAGGATTTTAGACTCATGCACAAATAACCAATATGTACTACTATTATGTGCATAGCCTATGAAAATATAGTCAACTGTTTCTTGATCGATTTTTCACCTTCTTAGGTATAGGTACAACCACTTTAATATGACATCCCCACTTTTGTAAGAATTTATAGAAAGGCTTCCTTCCATTTCATAATTTATATGGGATCTTGTCTTTTTTTTTTGAACACCTTATTTAACTGATAAGTTATTGATAGAATAACTTTCCTCTACATGTCCTCAGGCAACACAAAACTTAATAACATTGCATTCATAATCTTTTTCAAGGTATGATTCTTTCGCTCAGCAACACCATTTGACTAAAGCAAACGATGTGTCGTGATTTGATGGACTGTACCATTTTGAGCACAATAATCACCAAATGGTAATTCATACTCAACACTTTGATCACTTCTTAGCACCTTAATTTTCTTCTTGAGTTGATTCTCAACTTCATTTTTATAGAGAACAAATTTCCCTATAGCTTTGTCGTTACTTTTAAACAGATATACATAACAATATTTTGTGTAATCATTAACAAAACAAATAAAATACTTATTACTTCATCTTGTTTGTATCAATTTTAAATCACATATATCAATGTGAATTAAATCAACGGGTTTAGTGTTTCTTTCGACCATTTGAAAAGATGACATTGTCAACTTCACCCCCTACACAAGTTTCACAATTGTATTTTGAATCAATTGGTATGTGATTCAAGTTAATTAATCTTCTCAAGGTATCATAATTAACATATCCTAATCTACTGTGCCATAGATTGAAAGACTCGAGCAAATAAGTATAATAACTAGTTTTATTGATTTTTTTGAAAGTCATTACATTGAGCTTAAAAAGCCCATCGGATACATGCCCTTTACCAATAAAGAGTCCACTCTTGGACAAAATAATTTTGTCAGACGTAAAACTATGTGAAAACCATGCTTGCTGCTAAGTAGTGAATCGAGACTAGGTTCTTTCGAATTCTCAACATATACAACATGTTATTGAGAGTCAGCTCTTTCCTAGAGATCATCTTCAGGATCAATTTACCTTGGACCTTGATCTCAGAAGTAGCAGAATTTCCCATGAAGAATTTCTCTCCATTTTCAATTTCATCAAGTAAGTGAACAACCCTATCAGAGCATACATGTCGGGTTGCACATGTGTCACTCCACCATTCTATGGGGTTGGACCATACTAGATTTACTTTATATATCACAACTGACGGGATAATGTCCGAATCATCATGGGCGATGTCATGGACCATATTTACTCCTTTGTTTCTGTTTTTCTTAGGAAGCATATAGTCATTTGACTTATGACTCATCTTATCACAATTAAAGCACTTCCCTTAGAATTTCTTCTTCTTCGAGATCTTTCCTTTAGGTCCTAGCTTGGACCTCTTGTTATTTAGCTTCTTCTTCTCTTTGGAGCTTTGTCTGTCCTCTACAACGTTGGCTTGGCCTCATGCTTGTATACCCCTCACTTATTAGATCCCCAGTTGTTTTCCTCAATGTGAAGTCTAACAACCAGATCTTCAACATTTATCTCCTTTTGCTTGTACTTAAGGTAGTTCTTAAAGCTTTTCCATCTAGGGGGTAACTTTTCAATAATATCAGTCATTTGAAAAGATTCACTCAACGATATCCCCTCAGCATAGATCTCATGTAAGATCATTTGGAGCTCTTGAAATTGACTGATCATAGTTTTGGAGTCGACCATCTTGAAATTTAGGAAACGGCCTACCATAAATTTCTTAGTGCTATCATTTATTGAATTTATTAACTTCTTTACACTATAGACGTCATACAAAGAATCAATGAGCCCATTCATGACATAATTTCGACAAATATTCAAAGTGTTCACAAGCATCTATTGCATTGATGACTTGACTATCGTCTCATCCTCCTTCCACTTTAGAGGATCCTCAGTTAAGAACTTTGCAAGGCTCAAGGTGGTAAGATATAATATCACCTTTTGCAGCCACCTCTTGAAATTCAGTCAATCGAATCTCTCCGAATTCTCTCCATGAATAATAGATACTGGTATGTTGGGAAGGGGGTTCACAATAAGAGTAAGCTCAAGGTCACAACAGTGGTTGTGTCGACAACAATGATTTCACTTGCCATTTTCTGAAATACCAAATTGGATATGTTGATTTCAGAAATAGGAAATTATGCTATTTTTTCAAGAACTTTAAAAATTTGGCTATTTTCAAAATCACGAAAATATGCTAATTTTCCAAAATTGAAAAATATGCTGTTTTTCCAAAATCATTTGAAAATTATGTTGTATTATCAATCAGGAAAGTATGCTAATTTTCCAAATACGATAAAAATAAAGTTCTTTTCTATCAATCAAAGAGCACTACAGATAATTTTCAGAAAATACTAGAGGGGTCAAGTCTAGCCCCAACTAGTCTCATTAGAAAATATTTATTTCTCAGGTTGGCTAGAAGGGTCACAAACCAGCCTCACTTAAAACCCGCCTTCTAGACTGAACTTCTCTATATCGTAATTTTCAGTTTTCAAGTTTTTATAACTTTTGTGGGAGAACATTGTTTTTCACAATAATATTTCCTTAAAATCCAGCACCTCCTTCGTTCTTTGAGAAAAAAAAACCTATTTTAAGATGTTAGGAAAAATATAAAAAGAAATGAAATATACAGTTGGAATTATAAAATAATGTAAAGAAACATTACAATAAACAAAGTAAAAATAAAAGAGAAAAAATATGGTCGTTGATTTAATAGTGATATTGGAAGGAATTGAGACGTGTTGCACACAATTTTCTTACAACATATTCATCTCTCGCGTGCAAGAGGACTAATGTTGTCTATCTTTCAAGATATAACAGTTGAAAGAAGTTGACTAGCACCTTATCACTTCTTTAGACGAATTAAAAATGCTTACAATTTTATCACCGAGTTAGAAAAATAATTATTTAAGCTACCAAAAACAAGGCTCTTGAAACAAAGAAAGAATGGAGAAATTTAGAGAGAAGATATCTCTCAAATTCTTGGTGTGTTAGGATGAGGGAATTTAAATTTTCTATTAATCTTACATTAACACAAAATATGTTACAATAGTCATTAGGGTTTTGTAACCACCAATTCAATTGAAAAATTAACTAGAGAATCGAAGCATATTGAATTTGTTGTTACAATTTTTCATTCACTTTTGAATTTGTTGTTTCAACTTTTTTTCAACACAATACCTGCAATGCCTAAAAAATCATCATTTTAGATAGGGGTTAGAGCCTTGAGAATTGAAACTTATATCTTCATTTTTGCTGGACCATGGTTGCTACCGAAGGAGCCCAAGACGGAAGAGATTGCCGCCGCTGTCGCCACGGGAGAAGCCCAAGAAGGGAAAATAGATGGTCATAGATAATATAATTATACCCCTACTCCTCCCAGTTTGAAGTAAGAGTTCAATCAAATCCATGATTCGAAATTTGAGCAATGGATATGGTTCAGTACACTGTTAAACAAGTAACTCAAAATTGTTTATTTTCCCTGCCTTCTCCTCTTACTTCAATTAATCTCAAGAACAAATCATGGTTCTCGCATCAAGAAACTCGATGATTACCTTATGAACAAGCACGTGACATTACTAAGAGGCAAGTGCTATTTATCTATATTTGTTGTAGAATATTGTGAATCACGTGTTCAAAAAATTGATGTAATTCGGTGGGAATTAAAGGGCGAGTTTTCAAGAATAGATGTGATAGGGATCAAATTAAAGAACAATATTTTTATTTTTATTTTTTATTTTGGATAATTTTTAATCAATTTTAGATGTTAGTGGAACTCTAACATAGAAAATCTTAAAATCATAAAATATAGTTGCTTAAGTATCACTGGTTAGTTCTCTAAACACAGAAAATGCAGATTTTTTCCATCTACTGACACACAAAAGTGTAGCCCAAATGTAAACGGCCCAAAGAATGAAGCCCAATCCGGAAGTCCAAAACAAAGGCCCTAATGGGATCATTGACAAATGCAAAATAGGCCTTATAACAAAGTAATGTTATCTCCCAAGCTGATAAGTCGCCCAAAATCTGAGCGAATGGAATGTCTTGCGGTCGTCCAAAATGAATGAGCCCGTTCTCGTCCAAACCTCCGAATCGCCCAGAACCTTGGCAAATATAAGACATCATAGTCATCCGAAAAACAGCAGTTATTGAAGCAGTTATTGAATAAGCCAATCACACCCCCACGATCCAAAAATCCCAGTTGTGGGCGGTTGAAGAATAAAAATCATGGTTAATCGATTCCCTACGAAGAGACTATTAAAAGAGTATAAAAGGAAGAGAAGGCATAGAAGAAAAGATCCCGAATCAAATACTCTCAACAGAGAATATGTAATTTTAATTTCTTAATTTATCTTTAAAAAAAAAAAATTCAGTACTCGTGTGCTTGCGCCCCTTGGAGGCATTCTATTTCGTTCATTAATTGTAAATCTTTTGTCAAAGAAGACACTCATTTTTGGGACTTTGTCTCAAGAGGTTTGTTCCTTACACAATCGTTTGAACTCCTTTTAATTGTTAGCGATATTCCGCACGAAACACCATCTTACAAGAATTTGAATTCTTAAAAGTGATTATTATTAAACTAAATAGAATATACAGCATGAATCGATTTCAAGTTTTGCTCTTCTTTCTTCTTTCAGAAGTTTTTGTAAAGAGTGGAGTGATGGCCAGATTCATTTTTCTTAATTACTGGTTTATATTCTAGTTGAGTTTTGCTGTTGTTTATCGATTACATATCAGAACCTTTGTATCCATATTGTTGTCAATGCTTGTGTGCTATGGTGAACTCATTCTTATTAATTAGGTCTTTTCTTGCAAGCTGATTACCGAATTCCTTCACTCGTAGAAGTTTGGAAAATTTTTAATCCGGACTCATCAATCAAGTTAAATTTCTTTGCTTATAATTATGTCTACTAGAATATTTTAATCTAGACGTGCCAAAAGAAAATAGAAAAAAAAAGGTTGATCAATTGATTAAATCTCAAAATGGAGCATTTGAAAAACATAGTTAATAAGGAGAGTTCAGTGAGAATGATGACATAGCTAATGTAATTGAAGAACCTTGTTTGGTGAACGAAGAGATATCTACTATGCATGATATTATGAATGATGAAAACATGAATGAAAGAGATAATGAACCATTTTCTTTTGACATTATTGATCCAACAAATTGGGGAAATATGAATAAGGACTAAAAAGTTTTAAATATAATTGATAAGTGCGTTATGTGTGCTTATCTAAGCCATGTTACTAAGTTTTTTTTTTTATCTCGTCAAAGCATTAAATTTTACTTGGGTTAATTTTATCTTATTTTAGTTTTGGACCGGTTCACAAGCAAATGGGAAAGAAATGGAGACGAATTGATGATTGGATAGATGGTTTGGAACTAATGTACATATGAGAAGAAGTTGAAGGACCAAAATGGAAGTAATTTAAAGTGGAGGATCAAAATCGAGGAAAGAATGAAGAAGAGGACTAAATTGCAAAATTTGAAAGTAATCTTAATTGGGCAGCCGCTCA
>CAIGRB010011202.1:1687-23439 GCA_903798255.1 Fraxinus quadrangulata
CTAATATTATTCGATGGTCGCACGATCTATTTATCGTATGAATTTTTGTGAGATATATCTTGATAGATGTCTAATGCGTGACATTTGTTGTCACTTATGGTTTGAATCAAGCCCATCATGTGCTAGTGGGAGATGTTAGAAAAGTACTGATCGTGGATCGTCCATGTGGGATGACCTGACCTACAAATTATTAAAAGTGTTGGAGGGAGTTTGAATTTGAAATTCAAACATACAACTCCCTTCAACCACCATTAACTCCCACAAAACTTTTATTCTTTATGGATTGGAAAATAGAGGGATGAAGATGACATGAAACATGGAGTGAAAATTCATATGAAATTTTACACCTAAATTGGAAAGTCCTTAAAATCAATTTTTTTCATGAAATCTTACAAGATTTGACACTTATATTGTGGATAATAATCTCCTTCCATTGTAATCGGGATTGGGACCATTAGAAAACAATGAAATGTAGATTTTGAAGATTTGGAATGCAAGGTGATTCAACCATGAAAAAATCTTGGAATTCATCATTTCAAATAAGTTTCGTGACCCGAAATTCGTGTTAAAGAATGATACGAATTCTATTAGCCTAATACTTATGACCTTTAAGTCCACATATTTACATGTGTTTGACTGTAGTTTATTTTTTTGCTCTAGATAAAATTATAAGGCTGTGATTTTTAAGGGAACTTTAGGGTACTAGCCTTATGGAAATTCGGTATGGAGAGGAAATAGGTATAGCAACCCAATTTTGTTCTCATTGTTGTAGTGAATGCAAATTGATCGCGTAATTTCACAAGTGTATAAAACGTAACAAGTAATAATAATAATAGTAATTTTTTAGTACAACTATCGTACTGATAGAGACTAAGTATTTACTATCAATTTTTATCTTAACTAGCTTTGATCTAAATTAATGTAGTAAAAACTTATCAAAACAAGTTTTTTTTAACTAATTTATACTAAACTAATCTATATTAACGTAACTAATTTAATTTGAAGAGAACTTTTACGATTAAGTGGTTAAGAACTCAGATTTCTCCCTTTTTTATACGTTTTAATGACAGAATTAACCAATGTTAGCTAATAGTCTTTCTCGAGCAAAACTAGCCCTATTCACATACCCAATTTATTATTTATCTATATAAATCCATACACATGTAAAAGCATGAATTTGTAGGAATTCAATTAAGATTGCTTAGACTATAATTATCTCTCATTCTCTCATAAAAACATGTCACCTATTGCACAAACGAAACAATTATATCTTATTTCGTTCTCAATATTGTCCTTAAACCAATCAATTGGTGATCAAGCAACTAAATGTCAATTAAACATATTAAGCAATTAACACACATCAGAGTTACATGAAATGTTTTTAATTAAATAAATATTAAATATAATCTACATCCTTCACCATAACAATCAATTATTTATCCATTCATAATTGTGGAACAAAAAAATAAAAGGCTTAAAAAATCATCGAGTTCAATACAATGAATAAAGAAAAGAATCCTAAAGTTGTTCTTTGACACCCAGTTTTCAATAATGGATCATCAATCTTCTCTTTAAAATTGGTATATATCGTGGCCCATTGTGTTCTTCAATCTTTAAATCCTATATTGAAATACAAATTTCGAGGATTCGATGTATTTGAATGGGAAATTTTGCCTCAATATCACATATCTAGCCTTCCTTAATTCTGAATGAATGATTCATATTTTAGACCTTAATTTAGGTCTAAAATAGAGTTCCAAGTTGATAGAGAACCATAATTGCTGAAAATTATACTTTCACTTGTTTAAATTGGTCCATGTTTCCTTTTTTATTCAGATTGAATCCTTATATATTGCAATTAAAGTCTTTCAACTTCCAAACTTGATTCCTTGGTCCCAACTTCTAAAATATGTCTAACTTTACTCATGTTTGAAAAATCATCATTTCTTTTCATCCGTTCTCGTCAATTATCAATTTTCTACTAAAATATTCAATAGGCAAGTATGAATAAGTATGAAGCATGTAATAATCACTTCCCAAGACTACTTTTAATGGCCAAGATAAGTGTAATTCACAGACTATGGGTGGAACATCTATGTCTCCATATTTGAATGACTAAGATAAGTGTAATTCATGAACTATGGATAGAACATCTCCATTTCTATATTTGAAGGTAAATATAATAATTATATTTGAAAACATACTTCAAATCTATAGGATTTGAACTCTGAATTTCTCAACATTGCAGAGTAGCAATGAAAAAGGTACACTTACAGATCACCTCTGCCCATCAATTTATTATATAATCTGATGATAACAAAGATGTCGTTCTTGCACAAACCTACTGAATTCAAGTTTCTACACAACCTTAATTTACAAGCCACGTTGACCGAGTTTCCTCTACTGCTCAAAAACTATTGCTGCAGATCGAGTACACACATTCCAATTTCTACCGTCTAGTCAACGGCAATCCATGCGAGATCAATGTTCGACATCCAGTGACATGCCTCGCCTTCTCCAGGGGAGAATCTCAGAATCTTAAAAGCCACATGATTTGCAGGCCAAGCTGAGGTATCCATATGACATATCGCAATCACAGTGCTGACTGGGAGTCGAGTCTCGGGTTCAACCAAGTCTACAGCATAGATTTGAGTTGAAGAGATTGAATGGCAGAAATAGGCTGCAAAGGGAAGATAAACTTCATGGCAAGCCACTACCTTCTGCCTATCAAATTTCTTGATCTTTCTTATCAGGAAGTCACTTTTTTGTGTGCGTTGTGTAGCCAGTGCAAGTAACCTGTTTTTGCCTAAGGCAAACTTTGAGAAACTAATCATTTCTTCAAGGGATTTTGGGCAATTCTTGATTTCTCCCTTTATAGCTTCTGCATTGCAATAAGAAAGTGTTGTTTCCATAGAATTTTTTGACAGTTCAAACGACTTGGGAAATAGTTTTGTTATGCTTTTTCTGCTGATAGAAATTTTTGATGCTATTTCTTGAGGGAGAAATGCTCGATTTGGAATTTTTTCTTCTAAATCTGAGAGATGGAAATTATTTCCTTCTGTAAGAATTGAGATCCTGAAGTAAGAAAATTTGTCTTCCTTATTGGAATGAACAGGTAATGCACCACCATTATACGTATTGCTTCCGAAGCTTGGTGGTGGTCCTGGCCCAGCAACGTTTAATCCGGATGAACAAGAGAGTTTAGCAAGTGAACAAAAACTAGGATTTTCTGAGAGATCGTTTTTGGTTATCAGTTTTTTGTAATAGTCACGATCCCTTTTTGTTAATGGGGATAGTTTTTTGAAGACAGAATCTGGCATTTGGTTGTGCACATTTTTGGACCAAAACTTGATCTGGTCTGAAGCAATGGATGACGGAGAGACTTGAGTTGACGCAAAAGAAGTGAAACTAAGAGAAAAGGCCAAGTGGAAGAAGAGGATAAAAGCAAGAGTGTGTGAAGTAGCCATGCTTATTTCTACAGAGAGAGGACACACAGAATTTACATAAGATCCTCAAGATAAGTTTCGCTAGGAGACTATTTTTACGCCATATTTATACTTGAATCTTGGCGAGTGAAATTGAAGAGGTCCAAAGAATTAGGGTGCATGGATATAAGAAAGCAAATATTGCTGATAAGAACTGATTTTCTTTAATTATGACACTGCATAAATATTTGATACATAGAACTTTTATAAATGATTTATCTCGAGACTCAAATTTAAAGTCTTCAAATTCTATGATATCATAATAGAAGAATATCATGATCGAAAACCTTATTCAAGTTAATAGATTGATCAAAAATAAATCTACATAAAGAAGAATTCTTGACCAATTTCGAAATTAGGATTTTTCCAATCCACACACTTTTTTTATTTTTAAGAAAAAAATGTGGCACCCTAAGAATTTGGAATCAGCTGTATACCAGGTATAAGAATCCAAGGAACTCCGGAAACTATGAATTTTTTGTCATGCTGACAATAAAACATATACGACCAACAAAGAATGGACCTAGAGTGAGTGCAAGTTGCTCAAATAATGAAGCGAACAGTGTAAAGAATGCAAATTGGCTTCATTATTGATTTGTGTGGGTCCCATTGAGTCATGTCCTGACAAGGACAATTGCATTGTTAGTGTTTCCAATCTATTGTCGGCATAAGTTGGTATGTAACCTTTATAAAGAGCTCGATAATCCGTCAGCCTTTCATTGTCGTGGACGATAAATCTCTATAGCGCAAAATCTCAATTAAATGGTCATATAATCACCACGAAATGTGCCTCATTCAAATTTCTGAACATTAACGCAAGTTTGGGAATGAAATCTGGCTTCTAAACTTACAGGTATCTAGTAGGAAGCAATGGATGACATAGAGACTTGAGTCAATGCAAAAGAAGTGAAAATTAAAGAAAAGCCCCCAAGTAAAAGAAAAGGAGAAAATGTGATGTAACCATTATTATTTCAAGAGAAAGAATTTGCATAAAATTCTCAAAACATTTTGCGAGAACGCTAGTTTCCAGTTATATTTAGGAACCTGTTTCGCATGACTTTTGCTTTTGCTTTATGTAGAAAAACTTTTGAAGGAAGTTACTTTAATTTATGATTGAAAACTAATTTTTAAAAGCACTTTTTATTCCACAAGTACAATTAGAAGAAGCCACAATTGACTAATTTCCTCTAAAAACTCTTCTAATTACCAGAAGAACTTTCATAAAAATAGCCAAATGAATCCAAAAGCAATTTTTGAATCTGATGCTACCAAAACTCGCACCTGTTGATTTTCGAGCTTGATGACTGAGACCGAGTACGAACGAGGTCTTCCGGTACCTGAAACTAAAGCGTCAAGGTGTGTCCTCGTCGCCCCTCCGATGCTTAAGTCAGAGAGAGAATATGAAAAAGCTTGAATGTTGAAAACTATATGAGAAAACGTACCACTTCCGGTACCTGAAATATTAGCGTCATGGTGTGTCCTCGTCGCCCCTCCGATGCTTTAGTAAGAGAGAGAATATGAAAATGCATGAATGTTGAAAACTATATGTGAAAACGTACCCGAATAATGAATTGTGGTGTTGTATTTTTAGAGATAGGTAGCACATTCCTGGTTGGACTTGGTTTGCTACGTGTCCTTATCTTTTAAAAATCCTACGTGGACTATGACACTCAACAATATAGACTCCCTCTAGATGTGCGAGTCCTTGCTTGAGGTATTTCAATAGACTTAGATCCTTGACATGTTGAATCAATCCATGCATGAGAAACTGTCTGGTTTGGCTAAGGAAAATTCCCAAGGACACAATAGTCATGAAAGCCCGAGGATACATCACCGAGGATCCGTCACCATGCTTTCGTCATATTCATAGTCCTCGAGGACTATATCATACCCAACAACTATAGCACACATGAGGACATTTGCCTACAGTTTAGCATATACCACTCATCGGGGATACACAGCTCAGGGTGACAGTAAAGGCCCATATCACTAGCCCTTGCGTACATTCCTAGAGCTCAAGCGTAGGGGTGGATGCACAAAGGTCGATTATTATATATCGACCCTGGGAAATGTTCGAGAACTATTCCCTAAGTGATTGCTCAATGGTCGGTAGGAAATAGGAGGATTATCGAGGATTCGTACATTCGTGACACGTGTCAACATTCAACGGTCGTGATCGTGACCTTTGGTCTCCTATTTCCATGCCTATATATATACTTCATTTACCCCTCATTTTTCACTTTTTATACGTTGTAAATTTTCTTTTGCAAGGTCGAGATCGAGCACATACCTTAGAAACTTCTTGGGCATCAGGTAATTCTTTGAGGTAAGGCTTGAGACTAACCTATTTTCTTAGTTCTTATTTAGAGATGTCGAGTGGTGAGGGTTCTGGTAGATCGAGCAGTAGCGAGGACATAGGAAAGTCAATGTGATCCCCCTAGCTGTTCCCTTAGATGCCCGACCTAGGAACCATGGCAACATGGAGTTCAAGTACCCCGATGATCCCTATAGGTTTAAAGAACATCTAGCTATGGCTGCTGCTCGAGAATTCGGGCTGATGCCTACCTGCAACATTAGGTCTCTTGTGCCCAAGGATAGGATGATACAAGCTCGGGAAAGAGAGTAAAGCATGGTTTAGGTGGCATTTTCACCCCTTTTTTGTAGGCCTATTGGTCGAGCATTCCATGTGCCCCGGGCAGCTAGTGTCCAATCCATGGAGGATGCTCATTTATTTTTTTGTTGCCTATCGTTACCTAGGTATTATACCCTACCTCGACCTATGCAAATGGTGTTCGATCTTAAGCAGCTTCCCCAATACACCTGTTTTGCTTATTTATCTACTTGAGGAGGGTTTAGGGTCTCGAGCATGCCGAGTTCATTAAAGGGTTGGAAGGATATGTGGTTTTACGTAGTTACTACAGATCCCGACCTTCTATTTTGGTCGAGGTGGGGGGTCCCTGATGTTGCAAAGTTTTGTGAGGGTCACGCGTACTTTGAGTCATTAGAGCGAGATAGGAAGATGCTCGAGGAGCTCGATCCCTTAGTGCCAAACATAAAGGCCATCTTCGAGGATGAAGTTCTAGACCTCGCTGATATTAGAGGCCTCGAGGGTAGGGCACCGTTACATAGTCCTCGTTCTTACATAACGACGTTGAGATCATTAAATAAGATGTTATTTTTATGCAGGAATGTCTTTTTATCCACCAGCTCTTCGCAAGTTCGTGAACTCGAAGGCAAAGGCTCCTCAGCCTCAGCCTATGGCCTTATCGAAAGGGAAAAAGAGAGCTCGGGTCTCAAAATGTGACGAACCATTGAGTGGCCCTCGCCCCCCTAATGCTTGAGTCAGAGAGAGAATATGAAAAAACATGAGTGCTAAAAACTATATGTGACAACGTACCTGAATAATGAATTGTGGTGTTGTATTTATAGAGATAGATAGCACATTCTTGGTTAGACTTGGTTTGCTACGTGTCCTCATCTTTTAAAAATCCTACATGGACTATGACACTCAACAATATAGACTCCATCTAGATGTAGGAGTCCTTGCTTGAGGTATTTCAATAGACTTAGGATTCCTGACATGTTGAATCAGTCCGTGCTTGAAGAACTGTCTGGTTTGGCTAAGGAAAATACCCGAGGACACAACAGTCATGAAAGCCCGATGATACATCACCGAGGATCCGTCACCATGCTTTCATCATATTCATGGTCCTTGAGGACTATATTATACCTGAGGACTATAGCACACCCAAGGACATTTGCCTACATTTTAGCATATACCACTCTTCGGGGATACACAGCTCGGGGTGATAGTAAAGGCCCATATCAGAATCTTAAAAACTCATTTTTACTTTCAAAAGTCATGCCAAACGGACCCTTATACTAAGAGTATTTTCAAGAAACTCTTTAATAGTCTCATTCTCCTTATTTAAGAGAGTTAACTCCTTGTTTTGAGAGTTGAATCGGCTCTCAGTAATTAAAATTTAAAATAAATAGTGAATTTGACGCTTCAAATATAAAGAGCGAAAGAAACTCTCTATATTATATTATTATCTGTTATCATTTATTATTTCACAATTTCCCATACACTTATTTCAAAATAAAGGAAAATGACAAAGTAAACAATGGAGAAGTTAAGTGACAAATATTATAGTTTTTGCATTTATTTGGGCTTCTAAACTCGAATAATTATGTATTAATTGAGTAGGCATCTATCTAATTTTTTATAAACATGTTAATTGTAAGATAGTTCCAACTTGGATACACTTAGCATGGAAATATGTTTTGAAGCTTAATTGGAATTTATTCGGAGAAATTAAAGATTATTTGAATTGCACGTGATCAATTTGAAGATTTAAGAGAGAAATCAAAAGAAATTTACGAGTTTCATTATTTAAATTCAATAATTGAAGAGTTTGAGGACTAATTATAAATTTTAGAAACTTACATCGGATCAGTTATAAATAATTTTGGAATGTGGAGGAGTGTATCATTAAGATCAAGTTATGAAGGATCCAATATGCAAATAGATAAGGATCAACCCCAATAAAAAAGAAAATTCAAGGACCAAATTGTAAATGGGAAAGAGGATCAGCCTTACGATCGCAAGATGTAAAGAAATATCAATAGAGCGCCAAAAATTTAGCCTCTGCAATGGCACAGGTGAGTCCGGTAGGGTTCCTTATTGAAATCATCTTCTATTTTGAAAGCAATTAATGCACGATTTTTAACTTAATTTTTTGATCTATAAATACATGCATTCATCCAACAATTAAAGGAAACTCCCGGAGGTAAAAATTACTAACAAAGAAGAAGCCTATGGAGGAAGCTTGTGATCTTATCCATATTACTTTCGTGCTTTATATTATGCCTCGCCACCAAGACTCCGAGTGGAGGGCACACATGGACCCCTAACAAAGTCAACGAGTCAACGAAGACCCAAATGGTCGAAATAAAGAAGTCAAAGAAAAAGCTGATCTCATTGTTTCGAAGCTCTTGTAATGCTGAAGCTCTCTTTTAGGTTGAAACACGTGTTGTCTTTTAAGGGATCCGTAGATAATCTCTAGGAATGATTGATGTAGCATTTATACTAATAAATGTCAGGATTGTCAGTCTAGGATGTAGGGCGGCTGACCCGTTATCAATGTATTAAATGTATGGCAGACGAAGTAATGTAAGACTTCGGCCACGAGGTTCTGATCCAACGACTACCATGCCGGCCAAAACTATATAAATAAACAACTTTTGTAATATTTTACGAAAAATGCAACTCTTTACACTTCAAACCAAACTCTATCTTCTCTCTGGCTTATTTCATACTTATTTGCTTGAGTTTATATTATTTTCACTTTGGTTGAGTTGTTTGTAATTGTTAGTTATGCAATCACCTTTGATTATATTGCCCGTGTCGAACATTTTTGTCTCGCATCATAGAGCATCTCCCACATTCATAAAATCATCATTTTTCGTCCGAATCTCTGGTCAAAGCGTGTTGAAATTTGCTTGCATGAACGCAACATAAAAACACATCCACATAACTTTCATAAACAATTACTTAGGTGGAAGAAGAAAAATGAAAGGAGATTAATCAATGAGTCATTGAAGAGATACAACAATTCAAGATTTATTTCATCTTCTTTATACTCTTTAATTCATGGTGTTTTATCAATTTATTTCATATTATAGTATCGTTATGATGCTTGACTAATTGTATAGATAGATATTAAGATGATGTTGAACTAGTGGTGGCAATGCCGAGTAGGCTATCTACTTATGAGCTTGACTAGTCAAACTCGTTCGAGCACTAGCGGCCCACAAGCTCATGAGCTTACAAGCCGAGCCAAGCCCATGAGCTCGAGTTTTTTTTCTCGTCAATTTTTTTAATTTTTTTACTTTTTTGTTCACCTTTTTTATGAGCCTCCGAACTTTAGGCTTGTGGGCACGACCTACTAGTCGTTCGGAAGCTCGATGAGCCTGTCGAGCCAATGAGCTACTTGGTCCTTTTCCCGCCCCTAAGTGGAACCCTATGTTTTCATATTTTGGTATTAATTTTTAAATTTGGACATTAAATAAATATTTAGTTTTGACTTGTTAGAAGTTTAATGCAATTTCAATTACTTGATCATTAATTGAATTGTTAGTGATTTCTATTAACATTCGAGATTGAATATGGATAATAACACTGTAAAATCAAAGGTGTAAAGTCTAATTTGTAATTGACAATTTCCTAAGATAAAAATCATAATTTATTAGATTTGTATTAGGATTAAATTTTATTATAATCAAAGGCAAATTAGGTTTAGAAAAGTCCAAGTTTTGGTAAAATTAGTATGGGTTGATAGAGTCCAAAAAGAAGTAAAAATAAATTCAATAAGAAGATCAAGATTTGGATTTGAAGAAGTTGAAATTGAGTAGGACGTATTTTTGCTACCCTATCATATAGCCGACGCTCAAACGATAGAAACAGAAAACATGTCGCCCTCCTAGAGCTAGACTAGTGCTCGAGTGATAGGTGTGTCGCTCTCCTACTGCTAGCCCAGCGCTTGAGGGAAAATATTACAAGACATAATTTTGTTTTGCTTCAAACACTTGATTTTTCAATCTCTTTTCGTCACAAACACTTTTTTCCTATAAATACTTAACTCTATGGACGTCACATAGTATGTTGAATCAGATTTATTTCATAAAGATCAATTCTTTGATAATGCAAAACATTCATTGATTCCAAAATTCAACCATCATAAATTACTTGATTCATAAATTCTTCTAAAATATATTTTGTTGATCAAGTCATATTGTTCCATATTAAACTACTAGATCAAAACATAGGAGGTCTTTTGATCAAACACCAAACCTCATAATCCATCGAAAATAAACAATACTAGAGATTGAGAGCTGGTGTAGAAACACACGGTCGAGGAGAGCTAAGGTAATATACTAGGGGTCGGGAGCAGGTGTGAGGAGCACACAGTCCAAAAAAGCCAATGTGATATACCTGAAGTTGAGATCTGGTATGAGGAGTACACATTCCAGTAGGATCAAGGGTAACTATAGGAAAAGACGGTTAGAGCGGACTAAGGGTTAGTTGGGTCTAAACCAGACTATAAGCCTATAAGTGGTTTCCTTTGTAGTTGATTATCGACTGACAAAGTGTCTGGAGTTTTTGAACCTTTGCGAAAGGGTTTTATATATGATCATATCAGTATTATTTATTGCTTTCTATTTACAACCGTGGTATTCAAATTTAGAATAAAATTAACTTGGTTGACCTTATCATTTAAAAATGATTAAAAAGTCGCTTGTTAATTTTAATTTTGTAATTTAGCACATTGGTTCTAAATATTTCGTAAACAGATTTGAAACTTTCAAGTGATATTAGAGCCTTATTTGCGATCCTTGACCATAATTGTCTAGATGAGTCAGTCATTATTTGTTTCTTCTTATTTTGATGGCAGTAATTATGCATATATGAAGGTTAGAATGAGAGCTTTCCTTAAGTCTATGGACGAGGGGGTTCGGGTGAGTGTTCAAAATGGTTGGACTGCCCCTACTACCACTCGTGCAGGTGTAGTTACCCCTACTGATATTTCTACTTGGTCTAAGGCTAATTTGGATGACTGTAACTAGAAAAGTAAAGCTTTTCATGCTTTATTTATGGCTGTGTCACCTAAAAGGTTTAGGCATGTGCTAATGTGTAAAACTGCTAAAGAAGTTTTCGATATTCTTGAGACTACATATGAGGGAACTAAGGCTGTTAAGAACTCTAAATTAAAGATTTTGTCTACTAGATTTGAGGAAATTATGATGAGTCTTTTGATGATTTCTATACTAAATTTAATGATATAGTCAACTCTAGCTTCAATTTAGGTGAGTGAATTCCAGATGCTAAGATTGTGAAAATAGTGATGAGATTTCTACCTAAGAAATTTAGATCTAAGGTGACTGCTATTGAAGTAATAAGGACCTAGATGTAATTAAAATTAAGAACTCGTAGTATCTCTCCAAACATATGAGCTTAGCCTACCTCATTCTAGGAAAGAAAAGTCCATAGCCCTCAATACAGTTAGGAAAGCTAAGAGTGACATCTCTGATGGTGAAAAACTTAAGGATGGGGACCTTGCCTACCTTGCTAGGAAATTTAAGAAATTCCTTAAGAATAAGAATAGATCTTTTGAGAGATATAACAGTATATCTAGGAAAGATAAATGTGAGAAGAGTAATACTAGAGATTCTTGGAAGAGGTCTACGAGGTGTCATAAGTGCCAAGGTTTTGGTCATGTGAAATCGGAGTGTCTGAACTTGAAGAAAATCCAAGGCAAAGCTATGAATTCTACTCTCACTGATGACGAGTCTAGCTTGGATAATCAAAGTGAGAAGTCCACCCTTAATGAGACAAGGAATTATATAGCATTCACATTTGTGGTTAAAAGTGAGTCACTTGAGGATATAGAGAAATTTAACTCTTCACGGGAAGGGTCAAAAGATGAGTGTAACATATATGAGGCCTTTGATGAGCTATTTCGGGATTGCATAAAGTTGAAAAAGGTCAATAGTGCTGCTTTCAAGACGCTACATAAGCTTGAGCTAGAGAGAGAGAGAGACACACACACACACACACACATCTGACCTTCAGGAGTCTACTGAAAACCTTAGTAAATTAAGACTAGTCAATGAAAATTTAGAGACTAAGGTTAAAACCCTAACAAGCGGTCTTGAAAAACCCAATGCTTAACTTCATTCATTCTTGAGTGGATCTTAAAAGCTTGACAATCTTTTAGGATTGAACAAGTCTATTGGAAATAAGGGAGGTCCATGGTATAAGAAGACTGCATAATACTGCAACTACTTCCAAGACTACTTTTGTCCCTGCCACCATCCAGCCAAGATATGGTACAAATCCTGAATTCAAGAACAATGGTATATTAGGACAGAGGCCTACTAGACGTCGTAGGACCAAACAACCTAGAAATCAATATTAGCAACCACGTAGATTTGGACCTAGGTCTATCCCTACGTGTCATGATTGGGGTGAGTTTAAACACACAAGACCTAGGTGTCACAAACTTTTGAATAGAAATGGAAGCCAAAATATATCTAATTAGGCTAACTTCCTTACTAATCGAGCCAGTCACTTGATTGAGATGATGACACAATTGACTAGAATTAATTGTGCTTCTAGGAAAGTTTGGGTTAAAAATAGTGATCATAGAGATTATGAATTTGATCACGGTGCTCTTGAAGGTAAGATTGATGGTGTACCTCAATGAGTAGGTACTTTGGTGCAGCATCTGTATTACTCATAGTTTGTATATATTCACGCATGCACGTATGTTCATTGTATATTTGGAGTTTCTTTTTCTACGTTATTCTTTATTATAAAAAAATAATGAAAAAAGAAAAAGATTTTTTTAATTGGACGTGTTATGTTGTGTATAAGTACTAGTAAGATTCATGATTGGTAAAATAAATTTTTATTAATTTCTTTAGAACCTATTCAGAGTACTTGGTATAGGTTATTACATGAATCTTATGCGTTGAACACATTAGACTCTTGTAAGCGAGTTTTGATTTCGTGTCCAAGTTTTCGGATGGTGATCATCCATATGGTAAATTGACTTTAAATATGGAATGACCTTTAAACTATTTGATCTAAACTCTTGTATATTCTAAAACAAATAGTAATATTGAGCTTCAAAGAGAAATTTTGAATTACATAAAATATTTTGAGACAATCTTATACTTTCTTTGTAGCTTATATGACTTGAGTGATTAAGTGTGTAGAGTATGTTAATACCTAGTGCCCTATAAGTCATCGACTTAAAACTTGTTATAGAGGTCATGTAGAAAGTTTAATGAAGAAGAATCTCTAGATAAGATTTGAAAACTANTTGACTTCATACTTTGAGGAATACATTCATTTACCAGTGATTTTTTGCATGTTCGTTCTCATTAATTTAAGATTTTGAAACTTGCTTACAGAAGTTTGGTGGCATTTCTCAAACATGTGTATCTTATACAATTTGCTCTATCTAGTTTTAATCTAAGTTATATGGGAAACATTTACTTGTTTATGAATTATGCATCTATATGTAAGCAAATAATTGTTCATAATGATAAAGTTGAAAATCTAGAAAAATTTACTTGACTTTCCTTTGTTATATGATTGATAAATGATTTAGGGGAGTCGTTTGATATATTTGATGGAATTTTATTATTGATATACTGTTGTGATTTGTCTATATTGATATAAAATTTTACAATTTATTTTCTAGTTTATAATTCACATAATATTGCATGCTTCGATGTTACACATGTTTTATTATGTGTTCTATTTAACTTAATTAAGTAGCTTTAGTTTTCTTAGTTTCTTTTTACTTTTCATGTGATATTATGGTTTTCATATGTTTCAGAAAACTAGTTGACTAAGTATTGAAGAACAAATTGAAAAGTTTATTTTTGGATAGTTTTGGATTTATTGACTTCAAAAAAATATGATTTTGTCAAGGAATGCCAAATGGGGAGATTATAAAGTTTAATTTGTAATTGGTAATTTCCTAAGTCAAAAATCATAATTTATAATATTTGTATTAGGGTTTAATTATATTGTAATCTCAAATTAAGTTTAGTAAAGTTTAAGTTATTGTAAAATTAGTATGGGGTTGATAGAGTCCAAAAATAAGTCAAAGAAATCCAGGAAGAAGATTAAGATTCGAACTTGAAGAAATTGAAATCGAGTATAACGCATTTTTGCTAGCTTATCGCCAAATCGACGCTTGAGCGGCACAAGCAAAATCCCTTCACCCGATTGCTCTAGACTAGTGCTCGAGCGACAGATGCGTGGCTTGCCCGTCACTAGCCCAACGATCGAGCAACAATGTTACGAGGCGGAATTCTGTTTTGCTTCAAGTACTTGATTTTTCAATTCATTTTCATCCCAAACACTTTTTACTATAAATACTTAACCCAATGGACGTCTCGTAATGTGTTTAATCAAATGTATTCCATAGAGATCAATTCTTTTATGATCCAAAACATTCATTAATTTCGAGGTTCAAACACCACATATTACTTGATTCATATTTTTTTTTTTCAAAATATATTTTGTTGATCAAGTCATATTGTTCCATATTAAGCCACATGATAAAAAACAGGAGGTCTTTTGATCAAACATCAAACCACCTAATCCACTAAAGATAAATGATACTAGAGATCGAGAGCTGGTGTATAAACATGCAATCTAAGAGGGATAAGGTAATATACCAAGGGTCAAGAGCTGGTGTGAGGAGCACGCAATCCAAAACGACGAAGGTGATTTATCAAAAGTCGGGATCTAGTGTGAGAAGCACGTAATCCAGTGAGATCAAGGGTGATTACAGGATAAGAAGGTCAGAAGGGGGACTAAAGTTAGTCGGATCTTGACCATATTATAAGTTATTCGTTTATAATGGATTATTGACTGCAAAGTGCCCAGAGTTTTTGATCATTTGCAAAGGGTTTTATCCGTGATCCTATCGGTGTTATTTATTGTAGCAATCAAAAATAAAATTTCGCTTATTTCATTTTGGTACGTTTTGTTATATTTGAGATGTTAATAGACTATGAAAATAAATTTTGGCGTCATTATTTTTATTCGGTAGAATAATCAAGTATTCATTTAATGAGAATTTCTCTATCAATATTGGACTTGTTTCAAAGCTCATATTAAATGGCGAATTTTAGATTCGAGAAAAGTTATTTTGGATAAAATAGGATCATGTTGTTGTAGCTCAAAGAAATCCATATTTAACTATTATTAATTAAGCATCTCAACAAGTTTGGCAACCAAGTGTGTCACTGGAGAAAATGAATTTGATTGATAGATTTGAATTTAGTATAATTGGAATTAGTTTATTAGTTTTCCATTTGAATTCTGTGTAATCCTATTTAACCAATTTGTAACTTAATTTACGTGTAATTATTCCATATCTTGACTTGGAAAAAAATTAACTAATTTATTTACACATAATAAATATTTATGGGAGTCCAAATCAATTGGGGCACCTAATCCGGCAAGACTTTAGTTTCCAATTTTTGTTTTTCATAAGGGATTGGGTATGCTATTAGCATCAGGAGTTCACACCATTTTTACGTCGAAGGTTTGAAATGAATGCCGTTTGACATAGTCACTACCTTGTCATTTCGAACAAAGGTAGGATCCGTACACTAAGTGATTGTTATGTGGATTTAATTGTCATTTATGTATGTTATTCTTTATGTTTGCTCATGAAAGTATGTGAAGTCCCTTTAAATGATTCTTCTTAAATGTAAATGACAGAAATACTATATGTGTAACTAATGGTAGCCGATGCGATCAGAACTTTAATTATATATGTTTAACAGAAGTAGATCGTAATGTAAGAATACATGATCAGATGTATGATTATTATGTTCATATAGCATGTATAACCTACTGAGTATTTATTTGAAATGCTCATTTCTATTTAACGTTTTCAGAGTAGTTGGAGATCCTCCTGTGGCTCGGCATTAATAGCATATTTATTTTTGAAGAAATTTATTTCTTATGTTTTAGAATGTCATTTTTTTATAGTTAATAATCATTGTGGTATCTAAGAAATTGTAATTTAAGTTTATATTCTGAGACACATAATTTTAACGTTTGAACATGTGTTTCATAAATTTCTAGCATTTTGTCAATGTCTTTAAAATTTTATTATGATCNTTTATAGTTAATAATCCTTGTGGTATCCAAGAAATTTTAGTTTAAGTTTATATTTCAAGATGGATAATTTTAACGTTTGAACATGTATTTCATAAATTTCCAGCATTCTGTCACAGTTTTTAAAATTTTACTATGATCTGTATATTTAGAATTTTAGCATTTTTCAAATTGAAAAGTGATCCTTTATGAGATATCTATCATATGCAACTGAAAATAGTTCGATCGGAGTCCCATAGAATTTATCATAGCATTTTTTAGTAAGCTATGTTAGTCAGATTTGGGATTATAGATCAGGCTATTCGAAAAATAATTTCATTCTACAAATGTTGTCAACGAGATCCCAAATTTGTATATTTATACTATATGAGTTTTATACTCTCTGGCAAAATTTCATAAATTTTCATTAATGTTTGCTAGATCAAATAATTTTCGCAAACTCACTGCACAAATGGAGAAAACTATTTCAGCTTGCCGCTTTTCTTTTTTTTCTTTTTTTTTTTTAAATACTCATTCCAAATTATTATGTTCTGTATTTTTTCTAAGTTAAAAAAAATGTTAAGATTATACAGTTTTGTGTAAATAAATTCCAATTTAAAAAAAAAAATTCTTAATTTTGTATTTAGAGATTAATGTTAAAGGACTCGTGTTTGGTAACACGCCGTGTTATTAGAATTTGAGGAATTACACTTACAACTTTCTATTTACAGAATGTGGTATTCAAATTTAGGGTAAAATTGACTTGATTGACCTAATCATTTTGAAACAATTACAAAGTGACTTTTTACTTTTAATTGTGTAATTCTACACATTGAGTTTAAATATTCGATAAATAAATTTGAAACTTTCAAAAGTAAAGTTCGATAGAGAATATAGATATATCGTAATGCCTTAAATGATCTTATGAATGTTCTTGTGATTTTAATGCATTATTACATTCTCCCATCTTTCATAAAGATATTAAAATGTCATATGTGATGTGAGAGTAGATTTAATTTTTCTTGAGAGATATTATCGAATAAATTAGGAACATTGATCTTCATAGATAAGTGGTCTAAATATTGAACTGATATTAAAATTGATGAATATATGGGATTCGAAGTCATAAGTTTGTCATTACGTAAAAATCATAAAGCTTTCCAATTAATTAGTTAGAGTAGTTATGGGTTTAATTTGTTGACACGAAACTCTTTCAAAATCCTTCTATTCGTTTAAAGTTGGATTTATTGAAACTAGTTTAAATACTTGGTTATTGTAGGAATAATAATTCGGATTCTTAAATTCATTTTACTACTAGTTTATTATACTGCAAGCGTGCGAAATTTTAGCGCAACATTGACCCATAATAGTTTTTCGAAAAAAATTCAAAATGAGGAAAAAAAAAATATGCATAGCATATTGGACATGTAAAATTATGCTCTTTATTTTAGATATACTTCAAGATGCTCTTTAAAGTGATGAGCATTCTTGAATATGCTTTTACCTTAGCAAGTGAAATTTAAGATAAATGACTTTCTGCATGCAGGTCCAATTAAGCCTCATGTTTGACAATCATTATTTACGAAAAATAATATTTTGAATAGTAAATTTAGGAGAATGTGTGGTTAAAAGGTAGAGAAATTTTTGAATTTACGTATAGAATATTTTATTGTGTGATTGTGTTGTTAAAAAAAATTCAAATAATGGTTGTCAAAAAGAGTTTTGGATTTACGTGCAAAATATCTTATTCTATAAGTGTGTGATGGAAAATGAATATTTTGTCAAACAAGGGCTAAATATGATATATTGTTTGTGGCCATGGATGAAATTTCTTGTAATTATACCGCGTGTTTAAATAATTTTGTATAAAATATTCACTTATGATTTAGAAAACGACTCAAACTTGTAATATTACAATTTTCTGGTATCATACTAAGTCCTTGTTTGAGTTCCATTCTATAAAAAGTCATTTTTCCTCAAAATATTTTCAACCATACATTATCTCAATAAATTAATTTTGTACGTAAACTCAAAATTTTTCTCTACTTTTTAACCACAGTTTCTTCAAAAAATTACTATTACAAAACTCGTTTTTCATTAAAAAAAGAGTTTGATCTAGTTATCACATGGACAAAATACAGTCTAAAATAAAGAGAATTCTTGAACAAAAGTGCTCAAATTCTTCAAATATGGATTATCCAACCCAAAATGTAGCCAGAAAGAAAAATGCAATCTTCTTTGGATTATCATTATACATGGGACAGAATTCAAGAAAAGTCGTAATTATGAATGTTTAGTCAAGCCGACGTTAAAATATGGGACACCCACAAATGGACATAAAGTGAATGCCAACTTGCTCAAATAGTGGTATGCAGTCATGTACTAATTGGGAAAGTGCATCGTTGGTTTGCATAGTAAGTTAATCTTCAACCTTTTAAAGAGCACGCTGATCCACAACCTTTCATTTTAGGCACAATCAGTCTCCAACTAAGGAAATAGTCCAAATATCAGCCAAAGCATCCCGAAAATATTTCTCATTTCAAATTTCTAAGCACCAGTTCAAGTTGGGATACGAAATCTAACTTCGTAAAATTCGACGTGTGAGAGTAAATGATGATTTAACAAATATTTTGACAGATTTCTTCATTAATTAACAACGACTATAATTTAAAGCCGAGGGTTCGTCTGCTCTTTTAGGTTATAACCAGCTTCCTAATCAGGCAATAAATTGTGGACTAATGGTATAATTTTCCAAGAAGACAATACACAAGGAGAAATTGCTTAGTTACTCATCAATTTATTGCCTAAGGAACTATTTCTCCAAACTTCAAAAATGAAGAATTTTAATATGAGGAAAGTATTGATAGCCTCTTAACACTTGAGCTTTTTATGCTATATGAGGTCCATCCTTTTGTTCTATCCACTGTATCCAGTTCATGCATAAGACAATATGGAGAGACTATTCTGGTGTGTTCTGATTAGGATCTTTACAATGGTTCATCATATTCTATGACACTCTAAAATTCAAATGTAACAAAAAAAAGTCATAATATAACATTAATGTGTTAAAGTTTTGCCCGACGAGGATGTATAGTATAAAATTTATCAATAGTAGAATCTACATCTAGTATCAAAGTAAATTCGCATTCATTGTAGAATGTCATATAATCACCGAGAAAATCATCATCCATTTTGTTACGAATTGCTGTCTCATACGTTTCTTTTTCTTTCATTTTGAAAAATGCATAAAAAAACAAAAACGCTTGAATACCCTACAATCCAAAGACAAATGCATGTGAAGTAGTGAGAATAATTCTGAAATGTTTTATTTTCTTTCATTTTGAAAACTGCATAAAAAAACAAACACTTAAATACCCTACAATCCAAAGACAAATGCATGTGAAGTAGTGAGAAGAATTCCGAAAAATATAAAGAAAAGAAATAAAATTCAAAGGAGTCGGAAAAAAGGATATCATATAGCCAATGTTTGAGCTTTTTATCTAAAATTCATTTCCAACCCCACATTTTCTCATAAAATAATTTTACATGTGAAATAAAAAAATTTCTTATTTTTTCACCACATTTTTAAAAAGAAAAAAATTTACTACTTTAAAACATATTTTCCCCAAAAAATAGACTCACGCGTGGCCTTAGCTATCAAATCAAAATTATAAGAGTGGTGCATTCATGGGCTAGTTTAGCTATCAAAATTGTAAAAGTGGTTGCGAATATATTCTAGCTTTCGTGCCTCAGTCAACACTAATTTCTCATTTAGCTATCAAAAGTTTATTCAAAACGAATACCCACATTTCACAAAAAACAAAATCCCAAAAGAAGCCAATATAATGAAAATTGAAAATCCTCAACAGTATTCTACTTCCTATACTACTAAACCAATATAAAATGCAATTGTACAAACAACATCACAGCGTTCACCAATTTCCTAACCAATAATACTAAATGTATATTCTTTGGTTGACATTATTTTTTACATTATCTTTGTTTTTTGAAAATTGCAAACGAAAACAATTTTTTCATTTTTAAACTGTCCAAATGGTATTTTGCCATATGCTACAATGTAAAGAAAGATCTAAAAGATGATGTACATGTAGCATTATTATTCCTAACCAATTGATCCCTTCTGATAGCAGACCCGACTCTTGGTAGATTTTACATGGATTGCGCTTGAGGCGCGGAAAATATACCACATTTCTGTTTCGCCAGCAATCCCAAAGCATGATCAGGCCTCTATTTCATCAAGCTTCTAGGACAAACTCACCCATATTATCCCTGACATATTTTCAGACCATTTCCCCAAAAGGGCTGTTGTACCAAGCTCGGACAATCGATGTTTAAAGAAGGTGTTATTGGGTTCTTAAGCATTTTTCTTTCATGAGACGAGGCCTAAGCTTCAGCATAAACCAAAAAACTTTTAAATGCAAAATGAACTCATAATAAATCATAAACAATCTCCAAAATTCATAATAAAGAATGTACTACAAGTTCATGAACTTGTATCCATATCTAGTACTCCCTCTATAAGCCTATCCGCCTATGCCTCCTGATTTCTACCCTAAGAAGAGGTGGAAGGGACACAAGCTCAAACTATATTTCGATCTCTCAAAATTTCACAAAATCAACGAGATTATTAGTTGATATTGTGTTATATCTCCTTATCTGATGACATACATGGATTTTCATTGTACAGCATAGACCAAACGCTTCCAAATCAAATATGATACTCGTTTACAAATTTCGGTATCGATGGCCATCAATATTTTTGGCATCATATCATATTATTTTGACACACGTAATGCGTGTTCCACTCAAAAATAATATTTAGGCGTTAGGCATCAAGTTAGTATTTCTCAAGTTAAATGGTTGCACAGGATTGTAGTATATTAAATGTGATAAAAAAAAATCGGAAAGAAAAAGAAAAAGAATACAAACTCTTAATTCACTATTGAGAAATGTAATTCTAACCTAAGATTCGGAAATTGACTTCAAGTTTTTATTAAGTCCACTAGATTTACTCGTAAATTCTATATTAAAGAATGTTTGGACATTTATATTACAGTGTTACAATATGTTCATGGTTTTCGACATCAGGCCATAACAGGAATGGCCAAGTATTTATTATTACAGAAAATTTCATATTTAAGAGATTAAGTATTGCCAATTTCGAAACTAAGAAATAAGGTTTAAAACTTTAAAATCGGATATTAATTAAATTGTATTTATGAAATAATTAATTAAATATATTAAGGTCACAAATTATCAAATTAATTAGTAACAAATTATTTAATCACTTATGAATACAAAATTTTATAGGTCGCAAATTAGTTTACGATCATAAATTAAAAAAAAAAATTATAGGTCACAATTTATTTATCGATCACAAATCATAAATTTTATAAATCGCGACTCAAATTTTTAGGTCACATTATTTATTGGTCACAAGTAATCGCTCACAAAATATCCAATTTATTGATCACAATCTTAAATAATTGGTCATATATTATTTATTAGTCATAAATTAACTAATTTATTGATCACAATCAACCAAAATAATT